>BQNB010029899.1:0-10643 GCA_026074375.1 Tanacetum coccineum
TCGAATCTAGAATTTTTTACAAACACTTTAAAACCTTAAATTAAAAAGCGGTAAACTATTCAACCCCCCTTCTAGTTTTCCACACTCTAGTTTTGCCTTAAAATTCCAGGACAAGTGTTTGAAGACCTCCCACTGGAACATGACATTCTCTCGTTCATCAAAGATCTTGGGCACACTAGAGACATCACCTATCTCACTGATGTGAATGTTGGCTACTTACATCAACCATGGAGAGCATTGCTACCGTCATCAACAAGCGCTTAAGTGGTAAAGAAACTGGAATGGACATGATTCGTCTGTCCCGTGCTTAAATCCTCTAGGGTATGTTCCATAAGAAGAATATTAATTATATGTATCTACTCTAAGAAGACTTACTGTTCCAGATTGAAAACAAAGATGCTAAGAAGACAAACAAGATGTCATATCCCAGATTCACAAAGATCATCATTGATTACTTCATGTCAAAGGATCAGTCTATTTCAGGGAGAAACAAGATGTCTTGGCACACTGCTCGAGATGATTCCATGTTTACTTCTATGAGATGTATCTCTAGACATGAAGATACTCACGTATATGGTAGCATTCTCCCAACAGAGTTAACAAACCAAGAAATGTTGGAACCCAAAGCTTACCAGACATACTATGCTTTTGCTTATGGAGAAGAAACAACCTCCAAAGAAGATAAAAGCCAAAGGTTTAACTATATTATCCAAGGTTGCATTAACTGAAGCTGAATAAATTAAGATGGCTACTAAGAGAAGCAAGAAAGACTTTCACGTATCACATGCAAGCGGCTCAGGTGATGGAGTTGACACTCAGTCAAAGGTTCCTGATGAGCAGCAACATAAGACTTCTGGTATAGATGAAGAAACTGGTACTATACCAGGGGTTCTCGATGTACCTCCATACGAATCTGAAAGTGATAAAGAGTCTTAGGAGATAGTGAAGACGAAGATGATAATGATGATGATGGTGATAATGATGAGAATGGTAAGAGTGATGATCATGATGATGCAAGAACAGAATCTGACAGTGATTAGATTCCTGATCCAAATTTGACTAATGTAGATCAGACTGAATATGAAGAAGAAGATATTGATGACCGAGTTCGTACTTCTTCAGACTATAAACTCATGGATGAAGAAAAGCTTGATGGTGAAGAAACAATGGATGATCAAGAAGACGATGAGGTTATAAAGGTGATGTATGAAGATGTGAATGTGAATTTGGGAAATGATGATACTGAGATGACCGATGCTGATCAAGGAGCTTCAGAACAACAAAATGTTTCTCAAGAATCAGGATTTGAGCAAGAAGAAGAAGACGCTCATGTGACTCTTACTCCGTTCCTTGATACACAGAAGGCCAATGAACCTGTACAAAGCTCTCTTGTCTCCTCCGACTTTACAATATCGAAATTGTCCTTATAGTAGTATCGTTGTCGTCTTTTTTGCTGCTTTTGTTGTTGTCAAAACTATGTGGTATGGTTCAACGACTACCCTCATCGAATTATGTGGGCCTATACATTATCAAGGAGATCAAGGTTACTTTCAATAAGAAACTCATAGAAGAGTTAGCTCTGGGTTAGGTGAAAATCAAAGTTTATTACAAGCTTGGTCAAAAATTCCTGAATAATTAACCTTTTATGATTACATCGGAAATAATCCGGCAAAAAATGATTATTTAAGGCAGGCTCGATGGATAACCGGGATGTAATGGCAGTTGGATGGTTAGGACATCCTGTCTTTAGAGATAAAGAAGGGCGTGAACTTTTTGTACGTCGTATGCCTACCTTTTTTAGGGGTGTTCCGTGTTTGGTTTGACATCGAACAAACCGAAAAAGAAACCGGACCGAAACCGAATATAACCGAACTGAAAATTTTAGTTGGTGTATGATCTGGTTTGAAACCGAACCGAAGTATTTAATTGGTGTTTGGTTTGGTTATGGTTTGAAAAAAATAAAACTAAACCAAACCAAAAAAACCGAATATCTCTATACATATAAAAATAGTTAATCATATATATACTTCTACCGTATTAATCTAACTAGCAATCCTATTTTTAAAAATATCTTTTAAACTAATCACTTCTCAAATCAATCATTGATGCATATTCGTGAGCAACTGAACATGAGTTAACCAACTGGGTTAGCTCAGTTGGCCACCAAGGGTGTCTTTGGGGAGGTTGTTACCACATGCGAGAGGTCTCGGGTTCGAGCCTCTCCGTGGGGGTTTTCCTTCAAGGTGGGAATCTGTGGGGTTCTGCCCCATATATGCGTCGATTCGAGGCTGGCAGGGACTACCTTCTGGGTATGTAATGTGGAATCGAATCACTAATTATTATTCGAGGCTGGCAGGGACTACTTTCTGGGTAAGTATGGTGGAATCGAATAACTAACTTAGTAACTGTACTAACTCGCCGTTAAAAAAAACTGAACAAGAGTTTGCCTACTTGATTATATAAATTCACATATACTGAGAAAAAATGAAGTTGCAACTGTGTTTGGATATTTGAAGAAGAAATATTCAAGCTAATAAGAATCTTGAAGAATTTTGTTGAAGAAAATTTATCTTAGTTGGTTTTTTTTCATTTTCATTAAGTTCAGAAACATTTCGTTTCTTAAAAAAAAAATTTGATTTACTTGAGCATTTTGTGAGACTTTTTGATTTGTTAATTTTATTTGAAAATTTTAGCTTTTTATTTATAACTTTTAGATTATATTTTGCAGAAAACGTTTCAAATTTTTTTGAAGTTCACTTGAATTTGGTTTTCTTGGTTCTAACCGAAACCAAACCGAATTATAATTTGGTGTATGATATGGTTTTATCCATTCTATAATTGGCTTGGTTTGGGTTTGGTTTTGGTTTTGACTTTAAAATTTTTTAAACCGATAAATCCGAACCGTACAACCCACAAACCCAAAAACCGAACCGATAAACACCCCTAACCCTTTTTAATTCATTTCCGATCGTTTTAGTAGACGCATGCGGGATTGTCGGAGCCGATCTTCATTTTCAAAGGGCAGAATCCAATATAGCGTCAAACAAGTAGACATCATCTATTAGTCCATTTAACTTGACACACGTACGTGTGTTATCTTAGTTTATGAATATACTCACTTTATTTTGTCCCTTGTTTTTTTAATTAATAATAACTAGTTTTAATGCCCGTGCACGCACGGGGCTTAGACATTATGTTTTTTTTAAAATATATGTATAATTTTTATTTTTCATTGCGCTAGAAGTTTGACAATATCCTACAAAGTGGTTTTGATTCTGTAGTTTATCTTGTTCAGCTCTTTTCTGTTTATTCAAGTTTTTCATTCTCCAGAATACGTTACATTATAAAAATACAATTAGCCTGAATAACAAATCCGTTGTAGTCTAGTTGGTTAGGATACTCGGCTCTCACCCGAGAGACCCGGGTTCAAGTCCCGGCAACGGAATTTTTTTATTTGCTCTTTCGCATTTGTTATTAATTTGTCTATCAACATGAGTTCTAACTTCTAAGCTCTTCTATGCGTTTCAGTTGTGGATGATTTTAGACACTTGAAGTGCATAGTAAGAGCAAAGGTCTCAAATCCCAACAGCACAAATTTTTATACCTTCTTTACCTATGATTTCCTCATAAGTCTAACCATCATGTATTTGTCATGAACATGCAACTTTCAAAGCTTTTTAAACGTGTCAATGATTTATAACTAAGAAAGATATGCCAAGTGGTTTTATACATGAGCGGAGGGTAGTGGAGACTAGAGACCAAACTAATAAAGATATGGTAAGTGGTTTTATACATGAGTGGAGGCCGGAGGGAAGTGGAGACCAAAAAGGGTGACGGGGTCCTAAGATTTATGTGTTAAGTATATTTTTTATATTATTCGTATGTTAGTAAACAAGGCCGTCTTTAAATATCTAAAAAAAATTGAGTGCCTTGTGCAAAATTACACAATAAGACATTTTGAGAAGAAATGTTATATATAAAATGTCATTCTTTATAAGATATAATACAGATTAGTAATCTAAACGTTTATCATATTCTCAAGGGAATAAATTTTAGGGCCCCTGAGATTTTTGAGGCCTTGTGCAATCGCCTATCAAACACACCCTCAAAGACTGCCCTGTTAGTAAAAAATATATTAGTTAGCCCTCTTAAATTCAAATTTTTGTTTTCACAAATTTGACACATATATTTTTATGTGTTTTTTTTCTCTATCAAATTTCTCCACCAATTTTTTTTAATTTTGACTTTTTATTGACCAATCAGATCGCACGATTTTGTCTACGTGGCAAAATCAAGCATTCTGATTGGTCCAATTTATTTTCTCATAAGATTTAATCTGATAGAAAACTCCGAAATGATGTAATTTTTTTATTATATAAAAGATAGTATCATGAGTTGTATCAATTGGATTTTGCATAAAGTGACCATGTGGGCATGTATACGGGTGAAACACTAGACTCCATATACGAGTTAATAATTCTTTGTGTATATGTAATTTTTGTAAGTTCGTGGATATAAATCTAACACCAACTTTTCCATCCAATTGCATCTAGCAGTGTATTTGCTTATATCATAATCAACTTCTTTATACGCCATGGATCATGACTAGAGGCGACAAAACGGACGGGTCGGTCACGCTTGGAAAACAGGGCAATACGATATAATGGTTGTGTGCTAGTAGTTTGTGGTGTTGTGTTTATATTATTGTTCACTTCAAGTTTGTTAAAATTGCTTCAATCGTGTTGGCGTATAGTCTGGAATGGGTCGGACCCAATGGGCCGAACCCGATAAAAGGGTGGTCAACATCCTACGTAACCCTAATCCATACACTATATATACAGGGGTAGGATCATCCTACATCGACATGTTATTCTCTACCACTTTTTTATATAACATGCTTATACTATTCTGACTTGACTGTCGAATGGTGGATCCTGGGCTCCGGCCTCGGATCCCCTTCTAACCGGTTCTTCTCTGTTGGCAGCACTATTCAAGGCCCGGGAAGACGACGAACGGCACCAGGAGAGTCGTCAGGACCGGCCCGACCAAATTATGCATCAACAAGTTGGCGCCATCCGTGAGACCTCGAACAAACTATGCTTCGTGTTCTCATATTACTGGGAAGCAAAGATCAACCGAAAGTCGGTAACTCTAAAACCTTTGTATCTTTTGCTTTTCACTCGCTGCACATTTTTTCATGCGTACAAACTTGATTTAATTATTCAAATAAATATCATGTGGTTTTTGAATAAAATCACCTCAAAAGCTATGGTCTTTGGACCCTAACAAAACATCCTCCGTGTTCTAACCACAAAAATAATTCAGAATCAAAAACCCAAAAAATTGTTCCGATGCAATGATGGATATGTATATATGTCCCGACAACTGAGATATGCGACTTTGTAAGTACCTCCTAATTCTCTCTCATAACATCTTTATTGTCATGAAAATACGAGATGTTGGATATATCTTTCTTATGTCATCTGAAACAAGTTATGAACTTTCGTTTGTATTTGATCTAACAAAAATACAAAGATTACTCACTCATGGGTTTTACTCATCTCAAACATAACATTTGTTTTTCTTTATAAAAATACTAAGTTTCAAGTTTTCTTAAAACAACAAGAAACGGTTTTTTATACGATTTATGGTTTAATGCTACATCTATCGACCTCATGGGTTATAAAAAGCATTTTCTTGGCATGAAGAAGTTGTACCGAAAGTGAAAATTATTACTTTCAAATACATATTAAAGGTAGCTTATTAATATGCACACTACCATAAATAGATGACAACATTTATGTAAAGCTATTCTTTTTAGAGTTATGATATATAGGCCTACATAATAGACCTACAAATAGGCCTAATCCATTCACATTTTGACAAGTGTCAAACACTCATTTTTTCTCCTCATATTCACCAATCAAAATTTTCATTCCACCAATCATAATTGTAGGTCAATTTTTTAAGCACGCTACTTAGGCCTACAAATCATTTTTCTTCTTTTTAAATTGGTAACAAGATATCACTAATATTTTTTAAAACTTGATAAGATGTTATATGTATTTTTTAAAATTGGTAACAAGATATTACCAATATTTTTTTTAATTTGATAAAAAGATTTTATTCATATCTTTTTCCTTATTTGCAATTGTCCCTTACTTGTAAATATTATTATGCAAACATTATTTTGCAAATATTATTTTAAAAGGACTCATATATTTTTTGCCCGTGAGCCCGACTTCCGTCATGGGTCAGCCTGGCTTTGTCATATTTATGGTCCGCTCAAAAAAAAAATTACTACGCGGTCCGACCAATGTCGAGTCGGCCGTCAATGGAAAACTGTGACCACATACATTAAATAGAGATCTTGCAGCTTATCTACATATTTTTCATTGCATGCCTTTAACACTAGCCGGTACAAAGTAGTCATTGGATACAGTTCAATATCATTACTCATACTTTCCAGATGGAAATATAATGCGAAAGGCTAGGCATGATATGTAACGTGTGATATAACGTATTCGTCATGGGTCGGTCCGACCTCTTAATAATGTGTCGCGGCCCAACCTCTTTATAATTATGTTATCTTGTAATCTTTTCTAGCTTCTTGCTAGTGTTTTAATAAAAATCTGCCGTTAAAAAAAAATCTCTTTATAATTATGTCGCGGCCCGGCTTCTTTATATTTATGGTCCGCTCCAAAAAATTATGTCGCGGGTCAGCTTCCTTATATTTCCGGTCCGTCCCAAACATTATGTCGCGGCCCAGCTTCCTTATATTTCTGGTCCGTCCCAGACATTATGTCGCGACCCGGCTTCTTTATATTTATGGTCCGCTCCAAAAATCATGTCGCGGCCCGGCCTCCTTATAGGATGTCGCGGCCCGACCTCCTTATTTCTGGTCCTCTCCGTCCTCCAAAAAACATGTCGCGATGCAACTGGAGCTGAGTGTTGTGTGGTGATCGTGGACGTGGACGAAGAGTGGTCGGTATTGACCTTATTTGATATTCATTTGAAAATAAAACGAATATTGTTTCAAAAAGAAACAATATAATTTTTTGATTAAGTCATGACTTTGTAAACGTCGCATACAAAGATATGTCATATAAAATGATTTAGCAGATATTATTTTGCATATTTATCCCTTATTTGCAATTATCTATGCTTCTGTCCGGTCATATTTTCCTTTTTGATGTCCGCGGTCATAGGCCCCGTCCTTCCGCGATACTCCGCACGTCCAAACATATTTTCCTTTTTGGTATCCGCGGTCATAGACTCCGTCCTTCCGTGGCACTCTGCACGTCAGACCTTGGGTGGTCAGTTTTACGGATACATAATGATATACGGAAAAACTAATTCATAAGCGGCCAACATCATGAGCCGCGGAACACCTGCCCGCATGGCACATCCTACGAGCTCCGGTTCCCACAAAGCGGATATCCGCTTTTTCGTCCTTGTAGCCATACCGTTGTGGTTGTTTAACAATCTGCCAATATTTTTTAAACCAACGTATGCTCACCGGTCAACGGAAGTTTCAAGATTTTGCAAGCACAATTCATAAACTTGCATTACTTCTTGGCATAAACTATAAAGCTAAAACCATGCAAAACTCTACGGTTTTTAAGACATGTTCATATATGTAACTTCTGATATTACATTAATTTTACTAATAACTCAAGTCACGTGTGAGTAAATCTACTTACATAACAAATACATAAAAATGTCTCCGTGCATATATACCACAATCTTAGTCCGTTTATCGAATGATATTTTAAATTCTTATTTCATGTTTAGAATGGACATATAAAACTTGATCAAATGTAACTTTGGCTACGGCTAATTTAATTTTACGAGTATGTAAAATACATGTGGTTCGGGCAAAATAGGATATATAATATATACCTAAAATACATAATTGCCAATAATAGTATAAGATAACAATTCCGTGAGGATTCTAGAAGATTACTTTTATCCAAAGTAAAATTCAAAATCTTCCCAAGTCGTATCCCGACGAGGTGCGAATTGAGAATCGAGGTTAAGTTTGTGATGGCGTAATTGAATAATTCAAAGTTTTGATTTGGATTCCTATTTCTACAAATAAAAATGCACTAACAAGTAAAAGCATGAGATCAAATAAGGTAACTAACGAATAATCCTAAAAACGTTAACGGTAATTATAAAATCGCGACATTTAAGCAAGTAAATCAAAATTAAGCCCTAAAAATGTTTTTTTTTATAAATCCTAAATGACTTCAAATAATTTTCAGAAAAAGAATTATATTTTTTTGGTTTTTATTTTATTTATTATGAATTAAAAACGATTTTAATCTAAAAAATTAAAAAAATTTAAACCGATAAATCCGAACCGTACAACCCACAAACCCAAAAACCGAACCGATAAACACCCCTAACCCTTTTTAACAAGTGCAATACCCGTGCGTTGCACGGGCCACACTTTAAACTTTATGTATATTTTCACTAAACAACGAATACTATATCTTTATTCAACAATTTCAACCACATAATTTTAACTCATGAACTTAAAGTTGAAAAAAAAAGACTTAACACAAGTATGTCTATCTATCCCAAGTTTGATAAAAGATTTGAAATGATGAGTGATTCGTCTATTTGTTACTCTTGCATCATCATTTTCCTTGTGAAAAAGACTTAGGGTGTTTTTTTTAGATTAAGTGGTAGATATAAATGTCTAATTTAGCCTTTTATTCAAGAGAGAGTTGTTTTTATGAGCTTATCCAATAAGAGGGAATAAGGGGTTGAGCCCACTCATATTAGATATACAGTATACACCATGCAAGTATGAGAAGAAACATTATCAAAAAACTTTTATAAAGGCTTAAATATGAAATTTTAACGTTGTGTTATGATTTTATGCTCCCGTTATGTAACGTCGATTTCTACGCGATTAAATTTTAACAGTAAACAAAAGATATATCAAACATGAACTTATAAATAAAGCATGGTAAAACATATAACAATAAAATCCCTTGTCATGCCACTTGATGCCATACGTGACCCAAATAGGTTTTAGGATTTAATCTAAAATTCCTTCTTAAACATTGAATACAGAATAGGAAATTAATCAAATATGATATTTGCTTACTACTCCACTTTTTTTATACGCTTTACTAATAATAAAACACATAACATAAAGAAGCTGTCTAAAGAGATAATGGCCATTTCTCTAGAGCACTACTAATCAAATCACCAAATGCATTATTTTTATCCGTAAAAATATTCAAGTTTAACTTCCTAAACCTACTTCTGGTAGCTAGTTTGCTACTTTCTTATAAGATAAAACTAAGGCCAAAAGAGTCAAATACTCCAAGGTTTAAGAATCCGTTTCCCATAGCAATGTCCTGATTAAAAACACAACAAAATGAGTAAATGCATGTGCAACAGCAAAAGACATATTATTAAATTTCAATATTAGAAAAGTAACAAATGGGTTTACCGTGAATCCACCATCTTGTTGAACATTTTGTCATTATATTAATGAACATCAGGTAGCAAGTAAAAATACAATGAAAAGGTTAGTATAGATGTAGCTTTATGTAGTAATTTAGTGACGGTAAGGCAACAAATTAAATTTCATAAGCTTATCCATACAACTTTAATTAAAACACATAAACATAGCATTTAAAATTCAAATGTTTGTTGCATGTTTCTTGTACAACCGGGTTCACCGAATCAAAGGGCTATTTTTAAGCTTGTGAAAATAGATTTGTACTTATCCACATAAATAGAAATTAGAAACATGAAAGCAAACATCCGTATCTGTGAATATATGGTTGACTAATAAGATGAACTTTGACTTGCAATTTAAGTGGCTAGGATTTGTTTTGATGTTCATCCGACGGGTAAAAAGATGTGCCATGTCATCATTTATTCTCTGTGCTCCGCTAGAAATAGAAAGGGAAATAACAGCAAGTGTGTAGCCTTAAAAAGTTTAAGACTTCTAAAAATAAACGTCCTAAATGCTTTATTTACTTTGAAAAGTTATTAATTTTAACTATAAACATATTAAATTCATTATTTTAGTTACATTTTATTATTGTAACATCTAATTTAATGTTCAATTAGTAAATTTTTGAATTCTATTTTAATAATTACTAATAATAGCAAGTGTGTAGTCTTAAAAATTTTAAGACTTCTAAAAATGAATGTCCTAAATGTTATATATATAGTAGAGATAGAGATATAGTATATATTCAGATATATGTTCATCTTTTGCATGGTAATTCATTATATTTTAAAACACATTTAAATAATTTAACTAACTATAAGTCCCTGTAAGCCATTTTCAATGTATTTGATCTTATAGAGTCTTATGGCTTATAAAAGCCTTCATAAGCTTGTCTGACATATAAATCTTATTTTATAACCTAACGTAAAGCTTGAAAGGTAAAATGAGCACTAATTAACCCAAAAAGCATGACCAATAATTCATGGTGACCTTGATGTGTTTGAAAGCAATCTTAGCGATGCCATCTTCGGACATTATAATTTGGTGATATCCATCCCTCAATTTCAACTTAGAGAAAATGATAGCACCATGTAATTCCTCAACTAGTTCCTCAATAATGGGAATGAGAAATTTATCTTTAATATCGTTCTTGTTCAGA
>BQNB010029899.1:11929-47162 GCA_026074375.1 Tanacetum coccineum
CGATGGGCTGCCCCCGCAAGAGAGAATGGAAAAAGCATAAGCTTAATCGCTGAGTTCGGCACATCCTTCTATTTGATTGTGGAAGTTATTTTGTTAAACCAACGGATGTGGTCATGAGGATTGTCTTTCTCAAGTCCAAAGAATTGGTTCGAAGTCATCATATTAATGAGACTATGCTTGAGCTCGAAATGCTCAGCAAGAATTGGTGGAACTATAATTGCCTCTGCATAACCCTCGGTGGGTGCACGGAGCAATTCCGCCATAGTATGTTGATCGGCCATCGTATCTACGAGAGATTCTTCCAGAGAAAAAGGTTGCTTTGAACGTCTACGGTTACGACGTTTCGGATTTGAAGTAGTTGGATTAGAAGAAAAATTACCAACGAGATTAAAAGAAGAACGAGTGCGCATGCACTAAATACAAGAAAAACACAATATTTTTGGTAACCGTAGCTCTTTAAACTACGCACAAGAGAGCGGAAGGAATTAGCACGCCGAAGCTATTTAAAAGCGTTCTTCCTTTTTGGGCGATGTTCCTTGGATCAAGCCCTCCTTATACCCCCCTTATAGTTTGTAACTCAAAGGTGATCCGATTATAACGATTAACAACACGATTTGTTTTGTTGGTGTTTTAATTTTTTTTGGTATTGCAAATACTTTAGGAAAAATATTTATAATGATTTGTGTTTTTATATAATGAAAAAGAAAATCAAGAAAATAAAATATTTTTGTATTTTTGTATTTTATATATTCATAAAATAAGCAATAAACTTCACGGAGAAGGTTCTTCAACCACTAATCTTCAAACGTACACAATAATCGTTTCACAACCTCCCCGGCAGCGGCGCCAAAAATTGATTGCTTGCTTTATATATATATATAATAATACATATATAAATAAATCACAAATATCAATAATAGTAAGAGAAGTATTCCAAGAGGCTTTTTTAAAAGATAATTACTTTTGACCAAAGTAAAATCCCTAAAAACCTTCCTGGGTCGTGTCCCGACGAGGTGCGAATTTGAAAATCGAGGTAACATTTGTTAAACAATGCTTGAATATCACAAATTTAATTAGGTTTTCTATTTCAATAACTAAAATGCTAAAACAAGTAAAGGCACACTAAAAACGATAAGCAATTAAAGCTAAAACACTAAAAATGATAACGGGATTCAAATCTCGTTCTTTAAAAAACCAAATTTTAAAATTTTAACCCTACAAATAAAATTTTAATTTTTATAAATCCTAAATGATAAAAGAAAATTTTAAAAAAAGAATTATATTTTTTTGACATTTAATTTATTTATTATGAATTAAAAATGGATTTAATAAAAAGAATTAATTAAAAATATTAAACTAATTCGGAAAAATATGAAAAATTCATGAAAAGTACTTTGAACTAATTAAAATCTAAGAAAAATAAAGTAGGTGAAACAGCTTATTGCAATAAGCTGTAATAAGCAGAAAAGGGCTTATAACTAAAATAGGCTAAAAAGTGTATAAAAGAAAAATAAGTGGAGGTTATAACGCAAAAGACCCAAGGGCAGAGTGGTGGTGTGTGGTGTGTTAAAATACTTGGTTGAGTGAGGGAGAGGTCTTAGGTTCGAGCCTTGCTCACCTTGACTTCTCCTTCTTCCCAAGTATTTTTATCTTGCAAATTTTTTGAAACATCTTTTTAGATAAGCTAAAAATAAAGACTTTTTGTGAAATGACTTTTTATTAAAACCTAAAATAAGCTAGAAATAAGCTCCTAAAAGTGACAATTAAGACTTTTCTAACTAAATGACTTTTGGGTTAAACTTTTTTGCCTTTTTAGACTAAATAAGTTAACATGGAAACTAATAAGCTAAAAACAAATAATACGCTAACCCTAATAAGCACTTACAAACAAAAATAAGCTAACAATGTCAGCTAAAACTAAGCTTAAATGACAGAATTATCTAAAGGCTTTTAAACTTAAATTTCTAAACTAAAAATGCTAATAAGCTTAAATAAGCTTAAATAAGCTCTAAACTAAGTTAAATAAGCTAAAATGTAACACCCCCAAAAAAATAACAACGCAGCGGAATACCACATGGGGTGCTACTTCATAATACACAGCGCTAGATACAAGAGAACGACCTCTAAATATGTCGTTTGTAAAACAATCTCGTTGATTTTCTGAAATCAAAATAATAGTTGTCCCATAATTGCATCACCATGCAAAACGTGAATGTAAAGACTCCAATGCACATCAAATAATCCAAGCATCTAATTCACCTGAGAAAAACATGCTTAAAAGTGTCAACATTAAAGTTGGTGAGTTCATAGATTAGTTTAAATATGAATGTAAGTTTCAAATGAATATATTTGTCCACTGTATCATCACAGTACCATGTAAAAATCCCAAAGATTTATAAAGAATGCAAGACACATTTTATGTCATCAAAAGTACCAATCTTATCCCAAAGATTTATAAAGAATATTACTCTAAGTTCATGAAACTGCGACGTAGACTTGTATGTATGCCACTTTATTCAAGGCACCGTAAGAATGTACCCATCGTAGGTGTTCCCTCCAAGAACACCCGGGCAGTAATAAAAATAATGTGTTCCCCTCATGGGTGTTCCCTCCAAGAACACCCGGGCATGTATGCAAATAATATGTTCCTATCATGGGTGTTCCCTCCAAGAACACCCGGGCAGTAATGATTGTTGGCCCCGCAGGCGCCAATCAAATCGTAATCCGACATGGTATAACGTTCGTTCCCAGTGATAGCTAGTCACCCGAACGGGGATTGTCAATCCCAAATAGATCTATCTTATAACATTCGCGCTTACCCTCCGAGTAATTAACAGTTCATGCAACTTAAGCTAATCCATAATCATTTCAGAAGTAAAGTATGCATTCGTGACCAAAAATGAAATCAAGTAATGTATCCCGTAGCGAGCTATGTAAATGAGTATGTAAACCAATTTGTAAACAATCCTGTAAATGCATTTGTAAACAAGCATGTTCTCACCCCAAAAATATATGTAAAACCAGTAAAACATGGGGCTATAAACTCACCTTGATCAAAGACCACGATCAAATAATCCAAATAATTCACAACCGAATCTGCAACGATCTCGGCCACGACCTATAATTATGTCGCTCTATTATAATACATGTATTAAATACGATCAACGATGCGTACATCGTAACGACGAAATCATACATATTTTAATATGTATACATACATATATACATGTGATGAGAAATCCACTTGCGCGTCTTTAAACCTTAACCCTTAGTATATTATATGAATATATACTATTTTCCGTCCAATCATAGCTTATGTCGAATATTTACCGAAAGTTACTATTTTTAGACCTTCCGTTTTTAGAACCGAACAGTGGTCTTAAATATAATTAATTGAAATAATAGATCAACCGACCTTTAGTTTTGACCCGCTATGTCTTAATTTTAAAACTGACAATCCTCGCGGCAAAGTAAAACGTCATTACGAACAACTTTCGTGTTTCGCCGGAAGGCTGAAACGGACTCGAAAGTGCTCAAATCGTTTAATTAATAGATCTGTCAGATTTAATATATTAAAAATAACTTATTTTCTATTAAAGTGTATATTCCGATTTCACTCCAGTTTCTTCGTTATTGGGAGTTAAAAGTCCCGTTTTATATCAAAACGTCCGTCAAAATATAATTTGTTATATTTTATAAACTAAAGTCTGACTTTTCAAAATCTCGAATCCCGAATCCCATGTTCCGTTTTCTGCTCTTAATTATTCGTTACAAAACGCGCCAAAGTCCGTTTTTAGTTCAAATCTCGTCTAAACTATATCTAGTATCGCTTATACATTAATATCAATCCCGTTTTAAATATTAATATCACATTTTACTTAGACGTCGCAAGTTTAAACAGATTTCATCACATATACATTTTATCGATAATATAAACGAAATAATCGAATACTTTTAAATTAAACGCACCCTTTTTCGGTGTCAACACAATCAAACGCACCCGTTTCGGTGTCACAATATCAAACGCACCCATTTCCGTTGCAAACCAAACCCGACCAAACAACCCGACGCCCCGGCTGTCCCCGGCTGTCCCACAGCCTAACCCGACACCCGTCGTCGGTTGTTAACCCACAACCCGACCTGTTTGACAGCCAACCCGACACACCCTCGGCTGATTTCCACAGCCAAACGCACCCTTATCCATTTTCCGTTAAACCAAACGCACCCTAACGGCTGGTGCTTAATGTCAAACCAAACGCACCCGCTGCGTGGTTTTTATAACCGAACCAAACGCACCCTAATCTTGTTAATAACCAAAAACAAACACCCCTAGCTGCTGTCCATTAAACCAAACGCCCCTTTTTGTGTTTCTACACAACCAAACACACCCTAAACGCTATAACAAAACCAAACGCACCTTTTTCGGTTGTTTGGCAGCCAACCCAAACACACCCGGCTGTGGTGGCAGCCAACCAACCACACCCGGCTGTGGTGGCAGCCAACCAAACACACCCGGCTATGGTGGCAGCCAACCAACCACACCCGGCTGTGGTGGCAGCCAACCAAACAAACGCACCCATGTGGTTGTTAAACCCAACCTGAACGCACCCCCGGCTGGTGGTTTATAAAATCGCATGCACCCTAATCTTGCTTAAACAAACCCAACGCACCCTTCGTATTATTTATAACCCGGAACAAACACTCCCTTGTGGCTATGACCACACCCAACGCACCCTAAAGTGGCGGCAGCCCACCAAACGCATCCTAAACCTGACACCCTCCCCGGCTGTCAACAGCCAACCCTATCGCCCCCTTATGGTGGCGGCTGTCACCGAACAAACAAGCACCCCTTGATGTACCAAGACCCACCCCGACTCCCTCTTTGGTGGCTGTCACCCCGACCCACCCAATGGTGGCGGCTGCCTACCGAACCAAACCACCCTCGTGGTGGTTTTTACCACAAAAACAATCACGCCCTTTGTGGCTGTTTTACTTCTGAAACAAACACCCTTATGTTGTTAACATACAAACCGGACGCACCCTTGTGGTTCTTCTTTAAATCGAACACACCCTTGGTGGTTCGATTGTGATGGTAGCGAGGATGGTGGGGATGACTGTGGAAGGTGATGATGATGTATGGTGGTGTTATGGTGCGTGGCGTGGTGGAGGTGGTGTAGGGTGGCATGGCAGCGGCGGCTGAGGTGGGTGGTGGTGATGGAGGCGCGTGACAGCGCGTGGTGGTAGGGATTGGATAGATCCGGGCTTGGTCCATCTTTTTGTAATTTTTGGGTTCGCCGTAAAAAGTCGCCGAAAAAGTTTTCCGGCGGTGGTGACCGTGGCCGGCCGGTGAGAGAGATATAATGGTGGTGGTGTGTGTTATTTTTATATGAAAATGATATATGAAAATTTTAATATAAAATTTTATATTTATATAAAACTTTAATATCAAAATGTAATATGTTTAATAGTTGAGGGTTTGTTTTGTAAATATTTTACAGGGACCAAAAGTGAAAGTTTTGGGAAACTTTTATAATATATTGGTTCGGGACTCATTTGAGCGGCTTAACGAATGATTCAACGCACGAAACTTGCGCCATTGTTTTTCAAATCATTTTTCCGATAAAAATGAGTATTCGCTTGATAATATTTCATAAATATTTTATAACATTTAATAAAATATCTGTTATTCATTTTGCGAACCGGTTTTGCCTCGTCCGAAATAAAAATGGATTTAAGCTCGAGTATTCACGTTATCAACAACGCTTCTAATTAAAAATGATGAATAATTTATTTAATATTTTTATTAAATAAATACTGATAACTAAAAACAAATTTAATTATTTTTGTGTGTCCGCGTTGTATGTTGTTCGTTAAATGTTTGCGGTGCTGTTTTAGCCCTTTTCGGCTCGTTTTTAGGTCTCGCGCAAAACTAAAAAGTTGTCTGGAATATCATTTCACATCAAATTGCTTTAGAGTCCGAGTCGTGAAAACGTGATTTAGATTATCGTTCTTATAAGTCAAGCCAGACCCGAAAAGTCACAGGGTACGATAGTTATCTAAAGTTCCAAAAATTACCGGATGTTACATAAAAGGAACTTACACCTAACCTATTAAGCAAATCTAAGCACAAATTAAGCAATCCTAACAGCTGAAAAGCTCAAATAAGCTAATAAGCAGTTAAGCCAAACCCTACTAACCAAACAACCTACAAGGGCACTTTCTAGCTTATTTTTAAGCTAGGAAATGGATCCTTGTGGCTTAGGGACTTATTAAACTTTAAAGCTTATACAATAAGCTATCTGAATCAGCAATTAAAAAGCATTTTGAAAATCAAATATGCTGTGAAAAAGCTGAATGAAAATGGCTATTCAGGCTGTTTTGGGTTTTTTCAAATTTTTATAAAAGACAAAAGGCCTAAGTGCAGCCCTATTTTTAAGCTAGAAAAATAAGTTTAAACTATGAAATAAGTTGAAACATATTTAGATTACCCACAAATGAGCTTATGCTCTTAAATTCAGATTCAAAAAATTATTTTAACTAACCTAAATTTGATAATAAAAAAGGACTTATACTTTGAAAAGAAAACTAAGAAAACTATGACAGATTTAAACTAAAGCACAAATGCAAATGCACACTTATACTAACTCTATCTACTGCATTTTAACATCCAAACAAAGACAAGAAAGCATGGATTTAACTTCAATAGACCAAAGATTCAAGATAAGCAGTTGCAAGATGATATAACACCACAGAATTAAAGTTCAAATTCACAAATCCTTAAAACACAATTTTGACCTTAATAAACTACAATAAACAGATTAAAAGCCTACTAAATTGATATTCAAAGTACACAAATGGGTCAATATGGCTTAAACAGCACTAACATGGGTTAGTACTGTCTTTGCCAAACACCCCTTTAAGTTCCTAAATATCATTTTTAAGCTTAAACAGGTAGTGAACACTTTAAAACTCAAAACAGATGAAGATTAAGGTATAATAAGCACATATATGCAATTAAAACTAAAAGATAAGTAGTAAAAATAAGCAAATAAGCAGTTGGCAGTTTAAGCTAAAAACATGAAAAATAGAGAACCCTGTCAATACCGGCACTCTCATAAACCTTTAAAGTGGTTGACATGACGATGCATGTGTTCTACTGAGTAACATAACGAGTTTTAAAACTACGTCTTCCGGAGGCGAAAAAGTAAAACTTCAGGAACTACTAATTAAGATTGATAATGAGTACTTGGTTAGAGTAACCAAGGTAATCGTCTCTATGAACGTTCCAACAAAAGACGATTAACCTATTACAAGTCCCGCCCATACAAGACTTGTAATACTTAGATTTATACATAATCCCATGTAAACAGAACTGTGACGGGTTTTGTTAACATAGCAATTATCATATCAATCCTCATATTACAAGTCCCGCCCATACAAGACTTGTAATACTTAGATTCATATATAATTCCATGTAAACAAAATTATAACGGTCTTCGTGTAGTACGATATTGTATAAAGCTATGAAGAAAAATAATATCCTTAGAGACCATTGTTTAACTTACAATGTCTGAGAACGAAATGAGACCATTGTGCAACTCACAATGTCTAAGAAGTAAGATGAGACCATTGTATAACTCACAATGTCTGAGGTATAATTGAGACCATTGTGCAACTCACAATGTCTTAAGAAATGCTCTGGTATTTATATAAATAACTCTTATATAAATAAACGTGCGATATACGCAAAAGATGTAAGCATATATATTACATATATGTATGTCACGTAAGCACTTAATGCAGCACGTAATGTAAGCACATAAGCAAGTAGCGTGTATGCACTTTGAAAATGTTTGATGTGATGCAATGTTTGTGAAAACGGTTATAGTCTAGGGTAAAATATGCAACCTAGTTCTCTATAACCAGTGCTCTGATACCAATCTGTAACACCCCCAAAAATATGACAACGCAGCGGAATACCACATGGGGTGCTACTTCATAATACACAGCGCTAGATACAAGAGAACGACCTCTAAATGTGTCGTTTGTAAAACAATCTCGTTGATTTTCTGAAATCAAAATAATAGTTGTCTCATAATTGCATCACCATGAAAAACTTGAATGTAAAGACTCCAATGCACATCAAATAATCCAAGCATCTAATTCACCTGAGAAAAACATGCTTAAAAGTGTCAACATTAAAGTTGGTGAGTTCATAGGTTAGTTTAAATATGAATGTAAGTTTCAAATGAATGTATTTGTCCACTGTGTCATCACAGTACCATGTAAAAATCCCAATAATTTATAAAGAATGCCTGACTATTTCAATCCTTAAATAGTCACAAAATGTATGAATATATGTTCAAATCCAAGATTTGTAAAGTATGCATGACCATTGTATCCAATACAATAGTCACCATTTGTGATTATGATTACACACCTAAGTTCATGAAACTGAGACGTAGACTTGTTTGTATGCCACTTTATTCAAGGAACTGTAAGAATGTACCCATCATAGGTGTTCCCTCCAAGAACACCCAGGCAGTAATAAAAGAATATGTTCCCATCGTGGGTGTTCCCTCCAAGAACACCCGGGCATTAATGCAAATAATATGTTCCCATCATGGGTGTTCCCTCCAAGAACACCCGGGCAGTAATGAAAATAATATGTTCCCCTCATGGGTGTTCCCTCCAAGAACACCCGGGCAGTAATAATTGTTGGCCCCGCAGGCGTCAATCAAATCGTAATCTGACATGGTATAACGTACGTTTGCCGAGTGATAGCTAGTCATCCGAACGGGGATTGTCAATCCCAAATAGATCTATCTTATAACATTCGCGCTTACCCTCCGAGTAATTAACAGTTCATGCAACTTAAGATAATCCATAATCATTTCAAAAGTAAAGTATGCATTCGTGACCAAAAATGAAGTCAAGTAATGTATCCCATAGCGAGCTATGTAAATGATTATGTAAACCAATTTGTAAACAATCCTGTAAATGCATTTGTAAACAAGCATGTTCTCACCCCAAAAATATATGTAAAACCAGTGATCAAATAATCCAAATAAATCACAACCGAATCTGCAACGATCTCGGCCACGACCCTATAATTATGTCGCTTTATTATAATACACGTATTAAATACGATCAACGATGCGTATATCGTTTTTTTTTTAACGGCGACTTTATTAGAACCACTAGCAAGAAGCTAGAAAATTACAAAGGAATCAAAAAAGGGTGTTGAAGTACATCGTAACGACGAAATCATACATATTTTAATATGTACACATACATATATACATGTGATGAGAAATCCACTTGCGCGCATTTAAACCTTAACCCTTAGTATATTATGTGAATATATACTATTTTCCATCCAATCATAGCTTATGTCGAATATTTACCAAAAGTTACTATTTTTCAGGACTCTTAGTTTTTAGGATTTTTTCCGTACATATGGTCTTCCAATATAATTAATTGAAATAAATAGATAACCTACCTTTAGTTTTGACCACGCTATGTTTAATTTAAAACAGACACATCCTCGCAGGGTAAAGTTAAAATGTCATTACGAAAACTTTCATGTTTCGCCGAAAGGCTGAAACGGACTCGAAAGTGCTCAAATCGTTTAATTAATAGATCTGTCAAATTTAATATATTAAAAATAACTTATTTTCTATTAAAGTGTATATTCCGATTCACTCCAGTTCTTCGGTTATTGGGAGTTAAAAGTCCCGTTTTATATCAAAACGTCCGTCAAAATATAATTTGTTATATTTTGTAAACCAAAGTCTGACTTTTCAAAGTCTCGAATCCCGAATCTCATGTTCCGTTTTCTGCTCACAATTATCCGTTATAAAAACGCGCCAAAGTCCGTTTTTATCTCAAAACTCGTCTAAACTATATCTAGTATCGCTTATACATTATTATCAATCCCGTTTTAAATATTAATATCACATTTTACTTAGACGTCGCAAGTTTAAACAGATTTCATCCTTATTCTTTTTATCGATAATTATACAACGAAATTAATCGCACAATAATTTAATTAAACGCACCCTTTTTCGGTGTCAACACAATCCAACGCACCCGTTTCGGTGTCACAATAACAAACGCACCCATTTCCGTGTTACAAAACCAAACGCACCTTCGCTGGTTCAAAACCACAAAACGAACGCACCCTTGTGCGTGGCTGATCATTAGATTTTCATCACATATACTTTAAATCGATAATAAATGAAACAATTAATATATTTATGGTGCAAAACAAAACGCACCCTTTTGTGTCTGCTTATCAAACCAAATAAACCCCCGGCTAACCTGGCTGTTTGACAGCCAACCCGACATACCCTCGGCTGATTTCCACTGCCAAACACACCCTTATCCATTTTCTGTTAAACCAAACGCACCCTGACGGCTGGTGCTTAATGTCAAACCAAACGTACCCGCTGCGTGGTTTTTATAACCGATCCAAACGCACCCTAATCTTGTTAATAACAAAAAACAAACACCCTTAGCTGCTGTCCATTAAACCAAACGCCCTCTTTTTGTGTTTCTACACAACCAAACACACCTTAAACGCTATAACAAAACCAAACGCACCTTTTTCGGTTGTTTGGCAGCCAACCCAAACACACCCGGCTGTGGTGGCAGCCAACCAAACACACCCGGCTGTGGTGGCAGCCAACCAACCACACCCGGATGTGTTCGCAACCAAACCCGAAACAAACGCACCCATGTGGTTGTTAAACCCAACCCGAACGCACCCCCGGCTGGTTGTTTATAAAATCGTACGCACCCTAATCTTGCTTAAACAAACCCAACGCACCCTTCGTACTGTTTATAACCCGGAACAAACACTCCCTTGTGGCTATGACCACACACAACGCACCCTATAGTGGCGGCAGCCCACCAAACGCATCCTAAACCTGACACCCTCCCCGGCTGTCAACAGCCAACCCGATCGGCCCCTTTTGGTGGCGGCTGTCAACGAACAAACAAGCACCCCTTGATGTACCAAGACCCACCCCGACTCCCTCTTCGGTGGCTGTAACATCCGAGAATTTTCGAAATTTTGAATGACGATTATATCCTTTGACTTTTCGGTCCTGGCTTGACTTATAAGAACGATCATCTAAATCACGTATTCACGACTCGGACTCTGAAGCAATTTGATGTGAAATGATATTCCAGACAACTTTTCAGTTTTACCCGAGACCTGAACACAGTCAGAAGGTGACTGAAATGCCCTCGCAAGATTTTACAAACACAAAAATAATTAAATTATATTTAATTATCACGTTTTATTAAATAAAAATATTTAATAAAATACTTAGCATTTTAATTAAAAGCGTTTGATGATAACGCGAATATACGGGTTAAAAATTTATTTCTAGTTTTACTTTCGGACGAGACGTAACCGGTTCATTAAATAAATAACGAATATTTTTATAAATGTTATAAAAATATTTATGAAATACTATCAAATGAATACTCGTTTTTGTTGGAAAAATTATTTGGAAAACAATGGCGCAAGTTTCGTGTGTTGAATCTTCCGTTAAGTCATTCAAACGAGTCCCGAACCAATATATTATAAAAGTTTCTCAACAATTACACATATGGTCCCTGTGGTAATATTTTCTATTTTAACCCTCAACTATATTACACCTTACACTTTTCTTATAACTTTATTATATAAATAAAAAGTTTATAACTTTTTATTCATTTATACATTTCATATATACACACACATATATTACTTTCTCTCCCTCTCATCTTCTCCGGCGAGCTCCCGCCGCCGCCGGCCACCACAGCCACCGCCGGAAAGCTTTTTCGGCGAACTTTTCCGGCCAAGACCAAAAAATGATCCTCGTTAACCGATCTATCCGACCCACTAGGTAACTCTCCTCCACGCGCCATTTTCTTCCCTCTCTCTCTCCGGCAGCCGCACCACCACTCCCACGCCAACACAACCAACATCATCACCACAGCCACACACCACCTCGGGTGTGTTTGGTTGTTATAAACCACCGACGAGGGTGCGTTTTGTTTGGCAGTCGCAGCCAAAGGCGCGTTTGGGTGGTAGCCACCACATAAAGGGTGCGTGGGTTTTGTCCATGGCACCATAAATGGTGCGTTCGGGGTGGGTTCACAGACGGGGGATGTTTGGTTGTTCTACCATCAAGGGTGCGTCCGATTTTGTATTAAAACAGCCAAGGGTGCGTCGGGTTTGTGGTAACACGCCAACAAGGGTGCGTTGGTGTTGTTCGCAGCCATGGGGGTGTGTTGGTTTAGCATGAGACTCGCACCAGGGTGCGATTGGTTTACTGACAAAAACGAAGAGGTGTATTTGGTTTAGCGAAAAATGGGTAAGAGTGCGTTTTGGTTCGATTTAAACAGCCCGAGGGCTGCGTTCGGGTTGGGTTATAAAGCAAAAGGGGGTTTGGTTTGGCTGTGCACCACCCTAGGGTGCGTTTGGCTGTGACAGCCACCCTAAGGGTGTGTTTGGCAGATTGAAAACACCATAAAGGGGCGTTTGGTTTAACCGAAACAACATAGGGGTGTTTGTTTCTTTGTATTAATACATAAGGGTGCGTTTGGTCGTGGGTTTAACAGCCGAAGAGGGCTGTTTGGTTTATGGCAGCCCAACAAGGGGCGTTTGGATATGGGTTTTAGGCAAAAGGGGATTGTATGGTTTGGCTGATTTGCCAAACGGGTGCGTTTGGTTTAGCTCAAAGATCAACGAGGGGAACAACGAGGGTTCGTTTGGTATATATAATCTTAACTAATAAAAATATATCAAGATTTGATATAAATATTAAAATCGGACCGGTGGTTAATTGGTTAAATAAATGTGACTAATTATTATTTTTCAGATACATTATATTAGACTGGTGACGAATATAAAATACTATGATTCGTAACGAAGTTATAATATGGAAATAATGTTTATTAAACGATAATTAATAAACACCCTTGAATTGTTAGAATGTTTTCTATTAAATTAAATTGGGAAAGTGGATTTGCAACAAAGTCGTTCGACTTGGGATCGTTTTATAAATGGGAAGGTCATGGCGAAATTTATATAGATTTCTATTTAGTAATGTCTTACTAAAACTGCTATTATTTTAGGAACCGATAAAGGGGACCAAGATTATATTTTAAAAGATACATTAACTTGTATTATACAATAACCCGACCAATGAACGAAAACTATACTTTTACACTGAGACAACTGTTTTAGACACAACCCGCCGAAGAAACGAAACATAATTTGTAAAATATTATTTTATACTTTATAATGGGTATAAATTGTTACCAACATTAGTTTGTTTAATTCATAACGTTAAGGCATGCGTCTAACTTTTATGTCAGGACTTTTGTTAACTAAATTGGTGTCGAAATATTGGTTTAAATAAATTACTCACACTATTTATATAATACCTGCGAGGTATTATATACTTTTCATTTATCTTTGGATTGATTGTCTTTGTAATGTAATTCACGGTAAGAATTATATAAGGGTTATTTTTCATATGTAATATATAACGAATATATATTACACACTTTGCATATATTTTTAATTTATTTATTTAACCAACCACCAAACCATTACAACTTTAAATCTGAATCTTTATTCAACGTGACGTGTTGAGGTGACTCACCAACTTTATGTTGACCGTTTTAAGCATGTTTTTCTCAGGTGAATTAAATGCTTGGATTACCTGATGTGCATTGGATTCTAAATTGACAAGATTTCATACTTGGATTTCTACAAATGATCAAATGTTACAATGGCTGTCACCCCGACCCACCCCATGGTGGCGGCTGCCCACCGAACCAAACCACCCTCGTGGTGGTTTTTACCACAAAAATGAATTCCATACTCATTCTCATATCTCGCGGTGAGATACGATACTTGTTTTTAGTTACGAACGCAACATCTTTATTTTCACTCATAGGATTACGGATTAGCTTAAGTGGATTGAACTGATAATTACAAGTAAGTGCCCGAGGGGTACATATGCAATTCTGGCCAGTGGTCCTTGGAGTGGACACCTGTGAGGGATACATAATCTTTACTGCCCGGGTGTTCTTGGAGGGGACACCGGTAACGGGAGTACATATTTTTTTATATCACTGCCCGGTGTTCTTGGAGGGGACACCTGTGATGGGTATATATATAAGTCTACATCACAGCTTCATGAACTGTAAATCACTTGGAGGGTGAGCGTGAATGTTATGAAATAGATCTATTCGGGTGTGATCCCCGTTCGGGTGATTAGCTACCACTGGGCAAACGAACGTTATAATATGTTGTCTACGCGAATGTTATAAAATAGATCTATTCGGGATTGACAATCCTCGTTCGGGTGATTAGCTATCACTGGGCAAACGAACGTTATAACATGTCGGATTACGATTGATTGGGCCTACAGGGCCCACAACACTTACATATGAACTATTACTGTTATATTAGTGCATCGATTTTATGAGCTTAGAGTAATCGTAAACATTATTTTATACTCACACAGATATTTTCCATGCCTTGAATAAAGTGGCAATACACACTTGAAACATTTTGGTGACATTAAAATGTGTCATGCATTTTTATAAATCTTTGGGATAAGATTGGTACTTTTGGTGACATAAAATGTGTCGTGCATTCTTTATAAATCTTTGGGATTTTTACATGGTACTGTGATGATACAGTGGACAAATACATTCATATTTAAAATAACCTGTGAAACCTGTGAACTCACTAACTTTATGTTGACCGTTTTAAGCATGTTTTTCTCAGGTGAATTAAATGCTTGGATTATCTGATGTGCATTGGAGTCTAAATTGACAAGATTTCATACTTGGATTTCTACAAATGATCAAATCTCGTTGTGTTGCTTTCAAGCTTTTCATTGTGATGCAATTATGGGACAACTATTATTTTGATTTCAGAAAATCAACGAGATTGTTTTACAAACGACACATTTAGAGGTCGTTCTCTTGTATCTAGAGCTATGTATTATGAAGTAGCACCCCAAGTGGTATTCCGCTGCGTTGTTGATATTTTGGGGGTGTTACAGTATTAGCCCATAACCATTGTAATTATACAAGCGTGATCAAATAACCAAGGTAAACTGAATGTTTTACCGAACGATACAAAAAATTAAATGATTACAAGAGTATAGGAATTACACGGTGTCTTCTATGCAATTGTGATCGATACTTGACCTTTGGTTGCTCTTCTTTTCTTTAAAAAATCGTCATTTATGTGTATGGTATGAAGAATATAATTTTGCACACTGAAAACTCGTTTTTGAGTCTTCTATTTATAGTGTTTGAAAAAGTCTGGATAGGTTGTATTGAGCTAGGCCAATACGGCGTATTGGGGTGATTCCCTTAGAGTGCGCGCACAGTTTATAATCAATAAAATATTCATTCCCAAAATATAAATATCTTCGTACCTTTGAATGTCTATCCAGCTGGATACGGCGTATGGTAGAAGAGTGATACGTTGTATTGGGAATTATTCGTACACGTTTTCTTGTGAAGAGTTGGCACTAATACGCCGTATCTCTTTTATAAATACGGTGTATTGGTTAGAAATAAGCAATCTTCAAATATCTTTATTTAACTCCAAAATATACGCCTTTTTGCATGTCTTTACAAATCACTCCTTAATTACTGTAAATAACACTTTTAAACAATTAAGTACGAATTCTTGCAATAATTATATAAAAGTAGGTAACTTATTCAGGATAAATGATGGTATAAATGTAACGTTATTTGATGTCATCACGTACCAAGAAAGAAAAGAGGGGAAAACAATGATTGTCTATTGATGATTGAAGGTGAATAGAGGTCCCAAATCAAGAAATAAGCTTATACCAATGATCCTACACAAGTAAGTAACCTTCTATTGAGTTGAATTGGTAATTTATGAGTTAGGGTTTATGTACCCAATTTGGGAGTTTTGGGTAAAAAGTGTTTTAAAGTAAAGTGATAAGGTTATAGTAATTATAGGTAAAGTTATATTGATTAAAGTTAGTAATTATGGAGGTTTTAATCATATGATCAAGATATAATCATATGATGATTAAAGGTGTTGAAAGATAAGCTAATGGTTGTATAAACCATTATTATAGTGCTCCAATTATGTGTTTAAAGTGTTTATGGTTTATGATGATTTTGGCTTAGGAAGAAAGTGAGGATGATGATGATGTTCTTGATAAACTTAGCTTGGATTCAAAGTAAGTAAACTAGATATAATGTGCTATTATATGGATTTTACCATGCATGTGTTATGTGAATGATGTGTTGGAGGTTTAGGAAATCTTGGTTAGAAAGCTTGGACTAAGAATAGATAGAGGTTAGTTTGGCAAAACTAACCAAGGTTGTGGTTAAGACTAATTTGACCCATTTGAGGTATGTATGATTTGTATGATATGATATAATGTGTTTAATGTGTAATGTGATAGGTTTGATAAAAGTAGTCGTAAGGTTTAATGATGGATGATATTAATGCTTATGTGACGATTGATGTATAAAGACATGTTATTGCCGTTTACTTACTAAGCGAAAGCTTACGTGTTTAAGTTGAAATATTTTGTAGGTTCAATGTGAAGAAGGTAAGGCCTTGGAATAAGGCATATAGCCTGAGAGATTAGAAATTGGATGTACTTGGTAAATGCGTATGAATTTAGTCCTAGTAGCCGAGCTTGAAACAAAGTTGAACCCCGAGTGTTTTGAATGTTTGCTAATGTTGTTGTCAAGGGTCAAGTACTTTGTAAATGTCAAAGTGAAAGAGTGTCAAGGTCATTGTTTATGGTTGTGTGTTATAGTGAATGTAAACGGGTTAAATCGGGCGTTTGGTAAACCTCGTAAAGTATGCTTCCGCGTGTCATTTAGACCGTAAATGTTGATGAAAATGATGTATTATAATATTAATAAGTTTTGAAAAGTTTCATGTAATTTCGAGTCCAAGAAGTTAGTTTTTAGAAAAAGTGTCATAAAAATGAGTTGGGTGACCAGAATCATCCAGCCGGGCGGCTGGATGAGTCTGGCAGATTTTGTCGATTTTGTTTTCGTCATAAAAACTAAACCGTAATGAGTTAGAAGGCGTGCTACCCGCCGTTTTGAAGATAGTTGAGTCTAGTTACATTTAGTAATACTTTCAAGAAGTGAATGGTTATTGATTTTGGTCAGTTTATAAAAGAATGACACAAGGTCATTTCCGAGTCATGTGTATGAGTAAAAAATTTAATTTTTGGTCAAATCAAGAGTCAGGAAAGGGGCATTTCAACTTGGTATCAGAGCTTCTGTCTAAGTGAAGTAGGTTTCCACTATAGGTTGCCTAAACTTAGACCACTCGTAGATGCGTATGTGTAAGTGTAAGTAGCAAAGAATGTGAATGCCTTAGTTCTAAGGTGGATTAAGTGCTTGCGGCTTTGATTATAATGATGCTAAGATATTAGAATGAATTATGAAAAATGATATATGTTATTTTGCCATAGACTAAAGGATTATGAATGCGGCTAAGAATGTGAAACACTTATTGGGGGAGTGTTAAGTGTAGAAGTATATGTTTATACAATGTAAAGTCTATGGTAGGCTATAAAAATATATAAGTGATGTAAGATGTGTGTGATGGTATGAGTTTAAAAAGTGTTTGAGCTAAGATAAATGCATAAGATTGTATTCTGATAAGTAATGATGAAAGTATGTAAGGAGGGTAAGTGCATGAGTGAATGTTTGAATTACAAAAAAGGTTACTTAAGTGAAAATTATTATTGTATTAAGAGTAAGTGCTTATATGAATTAATAATAAAGGGATGAAGTATGATAATGTTGAAAATATAATAAAGTATAATGGATGGTATAATGTGAATAAGTACACGATGTATATGAATGATAAAGAATGAATGCAATCTCGTTGATATATGAAAGAGATGTATGATAGTAAAATGGATAAACGAGTGTACCTTAAAGTAAACCAAATAAATAAATGATAAAGAATGAGGTTTATAACTGAAAAGATTATGAACTAAAGGATATATTGGTAAAAAATCTTGATCATGAGGTTTCAAACGAGGAATTGACAAGAAAACAGGAGATACATATGTATATGTAATACATGAGAATGACAAGTATCATTTGGATCTTGTGTAATATAAAGAAATATGATAAAGTGTGAAGTAGAATGGCTTAAGACAATAAACGTAGAAATGAAAAAAGTAAATGATTAGAAAAGTATGAAGATGACGAAAAGGATAAAGAATGATAAACTAAACATAACTTGGGTCCAATGCTCGGTAAAGGTAATGGGCTAATCCCTACGGGGAGAAAGTCAAATGATGAAATGTAAAAACTAACTTAAGGTTAGAAATACCGCAAGGGTATGGATAATAGGCAAATCCCTACGGGGAGGAAGCTAAATGATGAAATGTAAAGACCAACACAAGGTTGGTGATACCACAAGGGTATGGATAATGGGTGAATTTCTACTGGAAGAAAGCCAAGTTTCCTTCGGGAAAAAGTTAATGAGATTGGATCCAAGGCTACAAAAGATGATATTAAAAATGAATGAGTTATTGATATGTGACTAATGGAAAGTAATGAAGACTTAAGCAAGTTTGAGTGTTATGTCAGGAGTGCATAAGTAGGATGATTCATGGTCTCCTTATTTAAATAGATTGGGACGCCTCTTCATTTAAATAGAGAAATTGTGAATCACCAAACCATAAGTTTATATTTCTCATTTCATGATTGGGACGCTTCTCATGTTTAATAAAGAAGTATAGATAGTGGGCATAGGTGTTCTCCTCTCATAACATAACGGGATAAAGAAGTAAAGATGAGAAGTCTAAAAATAGTTAGACATCGTAGGAAATAAAATAGGCAAAATAAGAGTTAGAATGGCGATTTTTCTAGTAAAACCTGAATGAAAAGTACGTTTAGAGACGTTAAGAGTATATGACAAAAAGAAAAAAGTGAATGATATATAGTATAGCCTTATGGCATGTCCATATAATAACAGGAATTTATGGTAGCTGCTAAGTTTGTATTTAGCAACCCTTAATAAATTGGAATTATTAGTTTAAAGTTTGAATTTATGAAGTCCCCAAGATTAAATTTCCTCAAGTGACGTATAGTCCTTGATAAATTCTAGAAAAAGTAAAGAAAACGAGATTTTAATAGTGAAAGCGTTAAAGGAAATGGTGGAATAACTAAGGTAGAATGCGAATATTAGTTAATGTTTGACTTATGTAAAGTCAAAATAGTAAACTTTCCAAATGACATGTAGACCTTGTGGAAAATTTTAGATGAGAAATAAGTAAGAACGCAATGTTAAAGTGAAAAAGGTTAATATAATGATAGATTGTCAATAAAATGTCACTTAAATGACGTCTGTCATTAGAAAGAGTGTAAGTATGATAAAAAAAATAAGCGCGAAGTAGCACAGATAAAGGGTAATTTAGTGTGTTTATAGCATGGCTAGAGTTTGCAAAACCTATAGGTGATAGCACTAGTTGAGTTATATGTTTGAAATGGCTAAAATGGAATGATGAGTAAAGTGTGACAAAGTTTTGGTTAATATTAGACAAAGTGATTTCGGGGATGAAATCTAAATAAGGGGGATAGATTTAAAACACCCCAAAACAGGTTTATAAGTATTTAATTACGAGAAGCCATAAGAATAGTTTGACTATGAATGTTTATAATTAAAGACTTATGGATTGCTAGTCAAATTGATAGTTCAAATGAATAAAGTATTAATATTTTTGTAAATGTCATGAAAAATATTGTTGTTACAATATTGAAAAAATAGACTTAAAGGATTACGGTTTTCAAATGGGAAATGTCGTTAACATAAATTAATGTGGCCAAATGAAAAGAATAGGACTTGAAAGGACTAAGTGTGCCTATTCTAGGAAAAACCATTCAACCGACCAAATAATCTAGTTAATTCCAGGCTTCCATAAATCTGTATAATAAAATATATGTTGTAATGTGTGTCAATACAAAGAAAGAAAGGAGAAAACAAGATTGTCCCTAATAATGATTGAAGGTGAATAAAGCTCAAAATCAAGAAATAAGCTTATACCAATGATCCTACACAAATAAGTAACCTTCTATTGAGTTGAATTTGTAATTTATGAGTTAGGGTTTATGTACCCAATTTGGGGTTTTGGGTAAAAATGTTGTTTAAAGTAATGGATAAGGTTAGATATTATAGCAAAGTTATATTGATTAAAAGATTATAATTTGAGGGTTTAATCATATGAGCAAGATATAATCATATATGATGATTAATGATTTGAAAGATAAGCTAATGGTTGTAGAAACCATTATTATAAGTGCTCTAATTATGATTTTTAACATGTTTTTATGGTTTAGGATGATTTTAGCTTTAGGAAGCAAAAAGGATGATGTTCTTGAAACTTAGCTTGGATTCAATGTAGGTAAGTAAACCGTTATAATGGCATTATATGGATTTATCAGGTTTTGTGTTATGGATGTTCTGTTTTAAGATTTTAGGAAATCTTGGTTTATGAACTTGGACTAAGAATATATAGCGGGTTAGTTTGGCAAAACTAACCAATGTTGTGGTTAAGACCTAAGTTTACCCATTTGAGGGATGTATGATTTGAATGATATGATTAAAATAGTTTAATTAAATGTGATAGGTTTGATGAAAGTAGTCATAAGGTTTAATGATGGATGTATTAATGCTTATGTGAGGATTGATGTATAAAGACATGTTATTGCCGTTACTTAAAGCGAAAGCTTACGTGTTTAGGGAAGTGCGGGAGGATGTTTTGTAGTTCAAATGTGAAGAAGGTAAGGCCATGTGAATAAGGCATATAGCTTTGAGTCTTGGAAATAGAATGTACTTGGTAATGCGTATGATTTTAGTACTTAGTACCAAGCTAGAAACACATTTGAACCTCAGTGTTTTTGAATGTTTGTTAATGTTGTTGTCAAGGGTCAAGTACTTGTAAATGTCAAAGTGAAAAGAGTGTCAATTCATTTGTTAACGGTTGTGTGTTATAACAAATGTAAACAGGTCAAATCGAGCGTTGGAACCCCGTAAGTATGCTTTCTGCGTTTCCATTTTAGATCGTACATGTTTTTATGAAAATGATGTACTATAATGTCTGTTAAATAAGTTTTAGAAAGTTTCATGAAATATTCGAATCTGGGAATTATTTTTGAAAAAGTGTCATAAAAATGAGTTGTGACCAAAATCACTAAGCTAGCGCGGTTTTTGATTTCATGTCGGGCGCTGGATGATCTGACAATTTTATCGATATTGTTTTCGTCACAAAACTAAAACCAATAGTTAGAAGGCGTGCCATCCGCCATTTTAAAGATAATTGAGTCTAGTTTCATTTAGTCATACTTTCAAGAAGTGAATGGTAATTTATTTTGGTCAGTTATAATAGAATGACACAAGGTCATTTCCAGGTCATGTGTATGAGTAGAAATTTTATTTTTTGGTGAAATTAAGAGTCGAAAAAAGTGCGTTCAGGTAATCTATTATTATTTTCATGTGTCATTACTATGCATTATCTTTAACTACTATAGACGAAGTTATTCACAGTTTTTTTAAGGTTGGTAATTTGTTTGTTGATAATAGAAGCAATTGAAAGAGTTTTCGAAATTTAAGCTCTTGCAAACGGTTCTCATTATGGTTCTATAGAAGTTCAAAGGCCAAGCTTATTGAAAAAGGTAGGTTACGGTCAGGGATGATTAAGAACCCTGAGTTAGGAAAACAAAGAAAGTTTAAAAGTTACCCAAGTAAGGCGGATAGATCAAACTGTCAATGGAGGTGTTATGGTAAGAAGATGACTACAGAGGATTCAGTCCATGTAATATCAATGAATGATGAACATACTTGTGTTAGCAAATTTAAGTATGGAACTTTAGTTAGCTACAAATGGATTGGTAGACATTTTGGTACTAAAATAAGGTTAAATCTAGATATTAAGCTTTAGTTCTTAAAAAGTACAAGTGCATTGTTACCCCAAATCAGTGTAGAAATGCCAAAAGATGGGCTCTAAATGAAGGGGAAACAACCATTGAGGATCATTATGGGTATATAAGGTCATATGCTATGCTAGTCTAGAATCTAATCCATGTTCAACTGTTAAGGTTGGTGTTACAGTTAATCCAGATGATAAAACCTATTTTGATAGATTCTATGTATGTTTCAAAGGGTTGAAAGACGAATGGAAATTGGGTTGTAGAAAGATAATTGCTTTAGATGGTTGTTTCCTTAAGAGGCCAAGTGTGGGTGAAATACTAACTGCCATTGGTCGTGATGCAAACAATCACATTTTTCTTATGGCATGGGCTGTTGTAAATGTCGAGAACAAAGACAAATGGAGTTGGTGTCTAGATTTACTAGGCGATGAATTAGATATGCCTACTGGTAATGGCTTGACCCTAATGTCGGATCAACATAAAGTAAGTTTTTTGTTTCTAGGTTTACTAAATATGGTATAACAGTACATTGTAGTTTGATAACAATATGTATTTATGTTGTTTTAGGGATTGATTGAAGCTGTGAAGGAACTCATGCCACACGCTGAGCATCGACAATGTGCTAGACATATTTACGAAGGGTTTAGGAAGCACTATAGTGGTGATGTGTTTAGACAACTTTTTTGGGTTGATTCAAAGGCTACATATCCTGGAATGTCGAACAAAATTATGGAGAAAATCAAGAGAGCCAACCTTAAAGCTTATGATTATCTAGTAAAAAAGGAGCCTAAAACATGGTCAATGGCTTACTTCCATATAGGTACCAACTGTGAAGCCATTGAAAATAGGTTTAGTGAATGTTTTGACTTAGTGATCTTAAGCGTGAGGAGTAAGCCACGTATAACCATGCTTGAAGCAATGAGGGATATTGTTTTTGGAAAGAATGCATATTATGAGGAATTTATGTGATAAATGGACTACACAGAGAAGGTTGGAAATATAATAATAGATCAGTATATGTATTTTCTAATCCATTTAACTTAATAAAATTAGATTTTTACAGAAAAGTTAACTGTTCTTCTTATGGTTTTAAACAGGTTTTGGCATGTGATACCTACTGGAGGACATTTATTTGTAGTTAAGAATGGGTCAGAAGCATTTAATGTTGATGAACATCATAGAAACTGTACTTGCAGATTATGGCAACTTTCAAGTTTGCCATGTTGTTATGCTATAGCAGTTATTTTCAAGTTAAATAGGCTGGTAGAAGATTATGTTCTAGATTATTTTAGGAAACAAGATTTTCATAAAACATATCATCAATACTTAACACCAGTAGGGGGAATGACCTTTTAGCCTGACTGTAGTTATATGTCAAGTATATTGCCACCTAAACCAAGAATAATGCTTGGTAGACCAAGAACAATGCCTGGTAGGCCAAGAAAGAAGAGAATTAAGGCTGCCCATGAAAACAAAAATCCAAAACAAGGTTTCTAAGGCTGGTGTTACTATGACATGTACAAATTGTCACCAAAAAGGACACAATAAAAAGGGTTGTAAAAATGTAACTATTATTTTATTACCCATACCACCATGTAAGAAAGGAAGGCCAAGAAAGACACTAGAAGTGGGTAGTTCACTTATAGATAAGGACATTGATACACCAGTGGCAAAGGAACAATTTGTACAAGAACAAGTTGTAAAGGAACAAGCAAGTGATTTTGATGTTGGGGGTTCTACAGAGAATGATGTTAGGGGTTCTATAAAGAATGATGTTGGAGGTTCTAGTGAGTTTGATGTTAGGGGTTCTAGTGATGTTAAGGGTTGTAACCAGTTTGGTTTGAGAAGAGGTAGAAGGGTTAAAAAAACTGTTAAGAGAGGGGGGGCAGGATACAAAAGAGGTTCTATACCAGCTAGAAGATTTAGTAAATTAAGTAGATGGTTTGGATTAGGAAAAAATGATATGGAATCTGATCCTATTGAGGAATCATAAGTGGCACAAGAAACTAACCAAAATGTAGATAATGACTCCTTTGCAACCACTCAATATACTCTTAACTTCTCAGATACTGCATTTGCATCAACTCAAAACACCAAAAACCAACTATATCCAAGTGCAGACCACAATGTTGCAAAACAAGAGACACAAGTTGCAAAACAAGAGCCACAAGCTGCTAAACAAAAGCCACGAGCAGGTAGACCAAGAGTAGTATTGAACTTTATCAGACCAAGGCCAAGGAGTGAAAGGATTTTGAAGAAATAATTAGCCAATAAGGTGTATGGAATTGGTTCAACAAGCTTAAATGGCCTTCATTTAGAATAATAATGTTATGTACTTGCTATGCAAAAGCAACTTCTTTTGTATCTTTTTGTTATGGTTAAAACTTTATGTTAGGGAGACTTTAATATCTATGTATTATGCACTTTGAACTAAATGATAGGATGTCTGTAATGTAACAGTCACTATTAGGCATAAGTAGCAATAAATGATATCCTTTTTCCATTTTTTAAGATGTTAAGGCATAAGTATCTGGTTCATGTAAATTGCTAAGAACAATCATTCATATAGTAAACCTGTTAAAAACCAAAGTTAGATGGGTTCATGTAACTAGTACATGTAAACTGCAACATTCAAGTATCATGTTAAGAACCAAAGTTAAACAAAGAGTAAACTATAATTTTATTAAACATTCAAGATGTAAACTGCAAAATACATAAGATGAGCTGCTTCATAACTGGTACATACCCTAGATACTAATACTTAACACCCAATGCTACTACAAAAGCAATGAACACAACAAAGAAACATATTGCAAAGAAAACTTTGTCATAAAATTTCACTTTTGACATGATAAAAGTCATCTCCTCCATCATTTTGATAATCTGCTCTTTGGAATCATCACAGGCTTCCTTTGAACTTGAAATCTTTCCCATTTTCTTCAATTTCTTATTTTCTTCATGGATGTTGCATAACAAATCTTTGTAATAATCACTTGGTAGCTCTAGGTCTGTAAACCCATAAAATCTACATTTTTTTCCTTGTCCTAAAAGATTCATGTTAGAAGTGTGTTGAATAAAGATTACAAGACAAAGCAAATAATATATAAATTAGGGCTAATGAACTTACATAAATGGGACACGCCTTGAATCTTCTACCCGGATTTGTAGGGGTCCAAGAAATTTGTTCATGAACTCCTAGTGGTATTGGGCAATCACAATGTGTAGCATTGATGTAGAAATAGATGTCCCTTCGGTTTGATCTTGAATTGGATGATGATGCCATGTTTTAGGGTTTTTGTGAAAAAGGGGAAAAGTGGGTAAATGAAGATAAGGTAGGGTTGAAAGAAAGAAGAAGGTAGTGGTGGGTGAGTGTATAAAAGGTGGTGGCAAATAATAAAAAAATAAAGAAAATTATGAGACTTGGTATAGAAACCGACTCCACGGTAGCCGTACCTTCTAGCAGGTCCACCGAATACACATAATTGTACGAAATTACAAATGTTTAGATGATTCACTATGAAAGCAAAAGATGGCTACGATAAACCAAAAAAATGACAAGTTAGATGACTTTTTAGGTAATTAGCCCTTAAGTGAAAGAATTAAATTATTGGATTTTTAATCTTAAGCATTGAAATAGTGTTTTGAAATCAACTAAAATTTGACAGTGAGATCATTGATTTGCTTCGACAGTTGAGAGAATTGTGGCACTGGTTGAAAGTTGAAACAAGTAAATCACGTTTGAATTGCTCTAACACGGAAGCGTCTAGGCAAACATGGGTATTTTAAAATGAGATTAAAAATGCAAAAAGGTGAGAAGATAACAAAATTTTTAGTTTGGGCGCACCAATTCGAAAGGCGCCAAAATTTTCACTTTTTATAAAAGAGCGATGCTTTAAACCCGGTTTTTTATCGACACTATTTAGTAGTCGTTTATCAGGTTATCGTTCAACTGTTAAACACCGTCAGCTCAAACCGTATCTATACATATTTATATTTTTTTCCTATACTCAATATGTAGTGTTGTATAATCTCATAATTTATCTAACATTTTGCAATCGATGAAAAAAGATTAAGTATTTACTAATAAGCTTTGTTTTTAAAAATTTATCTATAAAATTATAGCTAATATTTTCAAACAAAATTAACTTATGATTCCAAATTATAATAAACATTTTTTTAAGAAAAAAAGTTTATTTATAGGAATTGGCCGAACCCAAATATAAAAGTGTTAAATTCGAAGTAACAAAACCAAAACAAAAATTGGCAAAGAACCAAATATCCGAATGTGACGTCGTTCCAAAATTCAGTTAGCAACCGTTAGGTTGCATAAGGTGTCTTTCATATTTATTGCATTGATTCATCCAAATATTATTTGATCTTAGTGTGCATACTTTCTATTTTTAAGGAACCCTAGTCAAAAAGGTACCGGTCTAACTACGCTACTTAGGCGAATGTCATTATTACGTCAACGATATGCTCAAAGGTAATTAAAACAATTCCAATAATCATAAATAAACATAAGTAATTCACTTTTATGAACTTAGGTCACTTCACTTTTCATAACTTGCACGTTATCCCTGTAAACCTGATATTGTGTAAATTTTTATGTTTATGCACTTACGTTTCTTATAACGGACTTAAAATACTTAAATATGATCTAAGTGTACAAATTTACTCTTAATCAACATTACTTAACACATTTTACATTTAGGCCTACAATTAAACAACCTGATTTAACACACAAAACCATTATACATTTAGCTTACACAAAATCCTACCTACACTAATAAAATACCCTAAAAAAAAAAATAAAACATCAAAATCAATAAACATCCCTCTGGATACCCCAAAACCAGAATGACTCCACCCATGCCCAAAACATAATCATTTTCCCTTCTTCCCACACACACTCCACCTTTCTGTTAATAATAAGAAATCACTAACTAGACAAATAAGTTGCCATTAATATAGAGAAAAATAGGGAGGAAAGAAGTATGACTAGAGAGAGAAAAACATACATAACTTATGATACTAATGATTATCCTCACCCCTCCTTGGAAGTAAGGAGGGGGTTATATACGCCTAACTATCCTATATTTAATCATTTCTAGTCCTTGCATATATAGTAACCTAAATAACTCATTATTCTGAATAAGTCGATATATCTTAAAGGCTAACAATCTTTCACCCAAATACGTGGAACATACGGAATTATTAAATGTTCTTAACAAGTACAAATACAACATAAATGAGATTCCATGCGCTTCCAAAGCTGAAGAAGTCCTCTGAGTGTCACCTAGTCTTGAAACTAGTACTCGTCCAGCTTAGGATCATCATTTCTTTACTTGTTCTGGAACCATTATAGAATGCATGAGTTGGATTAACTTCCCCCCAAATCCATGAAACATGTCTTGAAAAGCTTTTCTTCATAACTTCTCTTTTTTTGGCAACATTTTCTTAAGCAAGCTTCCCCCCAAACCACATCCCTATCTTGAGCACAAGCTAAAACTTTCATGTCGCTTTTAACCATCTTTTATATGTCATTGACGTGCACAACGGAATTTTATAGAAGAAAAGCCACACCATATACTACCGCTACTTGTCATTAGGTGTTGGTGAGTATCCGTTTGGGGGTACATGCAAGGAATCAACAATAATTCTTCTCACGTATGCAGAATACTTCACACAATATATTAAGTGAAGTAGTATACACTACTTCCCCTGGACGTTGACATGGTAACCAAAGTACACATTTCCCCCTATGATGGTTTTGAACTCTCGGAAGCATCATTGTTGTGTACGCACATATACACGAGAAGTTTGTTTCTTAAGCACAAATCTTGAAATCCAAAAGAACCATTACCCTCTTGACTTCACAAACCATAGTAGGAGATAAAGCAAGAGTGAAGAAAACTTGGTATAACCAAGGTCTTATTTATGAATGTTGTTGAAGAACTTTGAAAATTTTGCTTAGACTGTGAAGTACCATTGTCTTGGAATAGCATAATAATATCCCATAAGAATTGCTGATTACATCTCAACCTTTAAACTCTCTGGCTAACTTACCAACCTCGTATTCTTTCGGCTATTGCTGTGACCACATGATGAAGTAAACCTGATATACCAAACTTGAAAATGAAGTAAAATCCCCCAAATTTGTTACTTAAGTTTGCATTGTTGTTGATTGAAGAGCGGTGCAAGATTAAATCTATAAGTACTCTATACCTAAGTCCTAAAAGTATAAGAGGTACATCACCTCTTGACATTATCCACATCGACATCTGCATGTGACACTGAGTACTACAACATAACTCCTTTAAGTGATAGTTATCAAGGTCTTCAACCAACCACCTCGACTACTGGAAACTAGATAATCAAGTCTCAGTCATAAGCTGTATACGTTCAAGCAAGTCATCAATTGATAGATTGGGTTTAAAGAAAATGGGTAGAGATTAGAAGGAAGTCTCGATGATGAAATAAGTAGACGCCTTCGTGAAATCCAACTTCAATTTCAAATAAGGGATACCAAATCAACTCCGTGATCACTTGTCAACGTACTTCGAATCTTTAGCCATTTGTCATTTTAGTGAATCTTATAAGGATCGTTTTAGTGTAATGTATTATGTTTGTTGTTCGTAAATGTTGTTAAACTAGGACAAATGTTGTTTTTAAATGTCATTAATGAATAAACATTGTCTAGTTGAACTTGTCTTGATAGCTTTTTACTACACGTCTTAATCCAATAACATTTCCCAGCTTATTAACAATGTATACTCGGCCTATTGTTTATCTGGTCAACCCGATCATCAAGCCCACTATACAAACCCAACCAAATAATACAAACCATCAAATGGCCCAACACTAATGTATAAAATCGGTCTAAAAAATCAATTAAGTCCTAGCCCATATTTGAGAGTTAAAGCCTGATCTAAAACCATACCGATCCATGTCCACCAACCCTAAATATTAAGGATACATAAACTCTACTACCTCAAGTGTTAGGTATTATGTATACCCTAAACACTTCTTTACATACACAGTCACAGAGCAGTCTCTCCCATCTCATATAATCTCTACTCAAATCAAATACACTCTCAATTAAAAACCTAGAATACCATCAAAAATAAATCATAAGGACAACATAGCACTTGTTCTGTTTAAAAGCATTCGAACCACACACGAAGTTAAGAACCAAGAACCAAGTAGCATATGTTTTCAAGATCTTTGAATAAGGTCGCGAGTAGGTTGATTTTAATTGTTTTCTGTGACATTCAAATGAAATAAAGGATGAATATAACATTCTTGTTATGATTCATTCTTTTAAACTCAAATATTAACAAGAGTTCATCTCTCACATATCAATGATGGTGTTTATTGGATCAATGATGGGTTAAGTTTACACACACAAGATCTATAAAGATCTTTTCGTTTGATAAACGAATCTAAGATCTTGTCGCATTTTATTTCAAGTTATGAATATGGTGTTATGGATTTGTTAACCCTTGACTCGGTTGTGACTCAGTGAGTTGACTCGAGTCAACTCGGTAAATACCGAGTTAACTCAGTTTGGGTTGTGGGAAGCAAACTGCTACCAAATATTTTACCAAAACGTTGTCGCGGTGGTTTATACCAAACCGCTGTCGAATACCAAACCACTGTCAAATACCACTGCCATCAAACCACTGCCACCAAACCTCCGTTGACTAATCAAACGGGCAGCGTAACATTTAGATAAGCCATGAAAAGGGAAAATCGCTGCTTAACTTGTAGTAAACTGCTATGGTGGAGGTTTGATCAAACCGCTACCATATACAAATACCAAACCGCTGGCAAAAATTTAGGGACCACTACCAAACCGCTGGGACCACTAACAAACCGCTGTCAATGTCCTTTTCGTTTTTAGCACAAAAATGACTAAAATACAAAACAGGAAGTACTTATCTACTCCAAACCGCTGCCAAGCATAAAAAACTTAAAAATGAGCTGTTAAAATTAGTAGACCAGATCTGTCAATTTGGTAACTTTGGAAAATGAAAGAACCACAAAAACTCATCAAAAAGATAAGAAACAAAGGACTGATATAAGACCGATACACACAACAACAATTAAAAAAACTGTTCGTTGCTTTTTTAGAAAAATAAGAAAAACTGTTCCGTTGCTTTTGTTGTAGAAAAAATAAGCCAACAAATATAAGATGAATTAAGCTTAAATAAGTGCGTGTTATGTACGAAAGCAACAATCATGATTACATTACACCCCTGGTTCGGTCTGATGTAAAATGTTAAATAATAAGAAATCACTAACTACACTCTGGTTCAGAGGTTCGGGGAGCGATGATACAAATAACGTTGCCATATTATTGAGAGAATAAGTAGAGAGGGAAAGATGTGTGTGTTTGAGAGAGGAAAAACACCTGCAATTATGATACAAAGGATTATCCTCATGCTTCTTGGAAGTAAGGAAGTGTAGGTATTATGCTTAAGATGTTTTACCTATGTATTGTCGTTCTAGTCCTGCGTATATAGTTTCTATGTTAACTAATGTAATCTGTAAATATTGTTGTCGACATATTATTGAATGGCTCACAAAAGTATTATATGATTAACATACTATAATGAAAAAGCCAACACCCTCCTCATCACGTATTGATGAAGGTGTATTTATACCCATGTTTGGCCAGCCTCTCTTAGGCTTAATGGGCCACGGGTTTTGTTGTCTTAGGTCGGGCTCAAGATTACTTGGGCTTTGGCCCATAACATGTGACCAATTAGCTTACATAAACGAGCCTGTTTACCCTTTCTAGCCTATTACAACATATCATAAGTGAAGATCAAGCTTCCATGTTTCATAGCCTAGCTTCCTTATTCGACTTAATATTTTTGAGGCTAACAATCTCCCCCAAAGCGAGGCTTCCTGCAGATTCTGAGTTTCCATGTTCAGAGACATATTTTTAGGCTAACAATCTCCCCTAATGTGTGGTCTTCGAATTCTTGAGGTGAGATCTTGAATCTTGCTTCCTTGAACTTCTTAAGATTTCTTTGTCGTTGAGTTCTTGAATCTTTAGTCTTTATTATGTTGTAGGCTTGTTCCTTCATGCTATGTGATAATTAATCTTTAGCCTTTGTCATTGTCTTTTGACTTCGTCTTTATTTCTGAGATCTTTAAATCTTTTCCTTGTATGTCTTTGTAGTCTTTGCCATCTTGCGATCTTGTGTCTTGTCCAGACATGTATATACTGTGCAATTCTTCTTAAAGCTCTCTATAATCTTCACCCTGAAGCTTGGTTGTCTAAGGTAGGATCTTTAATTTCAGTGTTTGTGGTAGTTTTGTCTTATATCTTAAGATTTCTTGATTCTTGATTTCTTGATGCTTATAGTTATAGTCTTTGTTGTTTGGAGCATACATTGTAGATTGGTAGTGAATTTTGACTCTGCTGGATGAGGGCTACATACCACCGTCTTTTTACCTGCATTTTAAAGTTAGTGAATACAATTAGATATGGACCAATCTACTGGTTTTGTCATTCGTTAGATTTAGTTGCTTGTAACCTCTGGTTCTGTTCCCCTTTTTTTCTTTTTCTACCTTGTAACCTTTTTACAGTTTACAGTATAAATATTATACCTGTGATCAGGTAGATTCAAAGAATCTCCTTGACAGGGTTTCTAGCTCAAAGCTTAGGATCTTCTAACATATATGTATTAGATTCACCATGCTTGCTTGTTCTTAATACAGGAATGTCTTAAAGCAGACAACACGATATGAGTGAATATGATAGTTACTATCTTTCTGATTGAGTCATAAATTCATATACTAGACTGAATCGATATCCAGTTGACACAAGCTTGATTCATATAGAATCTTACAAGTCACCTACCATAGAGCTGTATGATGTGAACTCTGGAAGAATTTCCATTTGTTACTGTGAATACTAAAGAGTATCACTCTAAATGTTTTGGCAAAATCATAAGGATAATGCGTAGGACTCTTGTTAACAGCTTGTGAACTTATTGGTTTTTAACAAGTGTTTGTCATGGAATGTGTCCTAATGATATTTATTTTTTTGATCTCTTAGATCTAGACTCGATTAGTACGTTTTGGTTTTAGTACTTAGAGGCTAGAGCAGACTGCCACCTATTCATTATCAGCTAACTCGGAGTGAGAAAGTCAATAGAATTTGTGTTCATCTCGGTGATAAGTAAGACAAGTATCTGTTGAGAGAAACTTGAATGTCTGGGTAGGGTTGTACAGTGAATCACTAGGTCCATGATGTCTTGTCTTTAATACCAGAATTCATCTTTGTGAATCTGATAGATTATGTATCGACCCGGTTTCTGCCTAAAGTATGTGGAGGGCTTATTTCTTTTCACCCTTTTTCCATACATTTCTTTTTAATTCTTCAACCCCTTCAATGTTTACCAAGATGTCATTACTAACACCTTGTTGTGATTGTTCCAGTGTTAGCTCAATCTTAGTCGACATTATTCCCGTTCTCATTCATCTCCAATCATACCTAAGGACTGCTATTTCTAACTATGAAGTGTCCTTGGGTAGATCCATCCGGTTCTGGTTGGATCATAGGACTAGTACCTAACCTAACCACCTTATGACTTTAGAATCGTCATGAATTAAGATGTTGTTGGGTATAAGATCGTAACCATAAAACCTTTTCCGAAGAGTATAAAGCATTATGACTTCAAAGTGCTTTGAGTCGATTAGATCACTTATTATTTTCAAGATCACATTTTAATTACATTTCTCCCCTTATTTTAAATACTAATTCACTTAGTCTTTGAAATAACATGTGATTAAAATTTGTCACGAAAATCCTGTGGAGAAAACTGTTTCAGCATGAATTATATGGAACATTAACTAGCTCCCCTTAATTTTATGTATGTTTGACACCAAAAAAATGATACCAAGTTGTAAAGAATATAAAATTAAGGGTGAGGTAGTGTTGAGCACACAATTTTGAAAGATTATGAATGTCATCGAAGAATTCTTGAAAAATTATGCTCAGACACTATATCATCTTATAACATACAATCTATTGAGTAGTCATTATTATTACTGATTTGTTATGAAGATTTTTTAAAATGTTTTGAATACATAAGAATTATCGTGAGATGATGTATTCAAAATCATTAAAACTTTGTTTTTCAAAAAACTCCCCCTCAAACATTGACTCATTTAGAAAATGACACCAAAGGTAGAAGAATTGTCTTGTAAAACTTTATGAGGGATGGAGTGTTGAACACATAATTTTGAAAGATTTTGAATTGTCATTGAGAAATTCTTGAAAAATTGTGTTCAACATTTTGAAAAACAGCATGTTAGAAGACTTCTCTTCCAATGCTAAGGATAAGCGCACTGAAACGTACACTCTCCTTTGTCGTTCGGGTCTGAGTTTCAATCCGAGAGAGATTACAAGTCATAAAGAAAAATAGAAATGACATGTTTTGAAAGCATTTGAAACTCTTGCTCGAACTTTATTTACACGCTCATGTTGATGTTAATAAATATTTCTAGGTACGTAAATGTTATTGATTCCAAGAGACATGTCGAGAAGATTATTTTTCTAAAATTTTTTTGTTCTTATGATTTTGTATTTTCTTTTTGAAATTTTATATTTTTTATTTGGTTTTATAGATTTTATATTTTTATATTTTTCTTTTTTGAAAAATATTTACAAGTCGATGTTTGAAGAATATATCAAGCATATTCATTTGCCAGAACCTCCAGTTCTGCTAGAGTCAAACATCTCATACCAATTCGTCTAATAAGATACTAAAACCTATCTTCGAGTAAGGCTTTAGTAAACATATCAGCTAATTGGTATTCAGTTCTGACAAAATATAATTCAATTATACCGTTCTTAATATGTTCCTTAATAAAGTGGTATCGAGTATGAATGTGCTTGGTATGGGAGTGCTATACAGGGTTGCATAAGATTTCTATGGTTGACTGAGAGTCGTAATATAACAGTATTTTGTTGTAGTCGAAGCCATAATCCTTAAGTTGTGTCCTCATCCACATTACTTGAGCACAACTTGCAGATAACACCACGTACTCAGCTTCTGCTGATGACATTATAGTGCAGTCCTGCTTCTTTGACATCCAGTTGACTAACTTATCACCTAGGAACTGTATTCCTCCAGAAGTGCTTTTGCGAGTATCAAGACATCCGGCATGGTCGACATCTAAAAAAGCTGTTAGTTCAAAGCCAGAATCCTTCGGATAACAGAGTCTTATGTTAATGGTACCCCTTAAGTATCGAAAGATCCTTTTAACCTCTTTGAGGTATTTTTCAGTCGGTCTTGCTTGATAACATGCACACTAACATACTACTTGCACTATGCATGGTCTACTAGATGTCAGATACATGAGTGACCCGATTTTACTATGGTAGTCAGTTTAGTCTACGAGTTTTGCACTCAAGTCTGCATCGAGTTTAGGTTTAGTAGCCATTGGTGTACCAATGCTTTCACCTTTATCCATACCATGTTTCTTAAGTATTTCTAAAACGTACTTGGCCTGATTGATAAAGATACCTTGTGGGGATTGGTGGATTTGAAGTCCTAAAAAGAATTTCATTTCCCCCATTAAGGACATCTTAAATCTACTGTGCATTAATTTTTCAAATCGTTTAGAAAATTTAGGGTTTGTAGACCCGAAAATAATGTCATCGACGTAAATATGCACAAGTAGAATGTCCTCTCTATATCTTATCATAAATAGAGTAGGGTTAATGGTTCCTTTAGTAAAACCTTTGGACATCAGGAAATTTAAGAGTTCATCATACCAGGCTCTTAGAGCTTGCTTTCATCCATATAGAGCTTTCCTTAGACGGTAAACTTTTTCTGGATGATCATGATTAACGAACCTATCTGGTTGTGCAACATAAACCTCCTCCTTCAGTGGATCATTAAGAAATTTTGTTTTAACGACCATCTGATAAATTGGAAAAGACTTGAGTGTTGCGTATGCAATGAAAATCCGAACAGATTCCAAGCGAGCAACTGGAGCAAATGATTCCTTAAAATCAATACCCTCTTCATGAGCATATCCCTTAGCTACAAGTAGTGCCTTATTGCGAATTATAGTTTGATCTTCATCCTTTTCATTCTTCCATAACCACTTTAGCTTGATTACACTCTTGCTAAAGGGTTTGTAGACGAGTTCCTAGACTTGTAGTCTGTCAAATTGATGAAGCTCTTCTTGCATTGCCTCTATCCATTGATGTGTCATT
>BQNB010029900.1:11199-53312 GCA_026074375.1 Tanacetum coccineum
AAGTTTTCTAAACTCGAGAGAAACAAGGAAGTTGATCTCGAATGTACAACGTGTCAAACACTTAAAATTGACAACGAAAAACTCTAAGAGGAAGCTTTTAAGCTAACTCAATTTCAAAATAGTACACACTCACTAAATGAAATGTTAAGTCTTTAAAAACCCTCCGGAGATAAATCGGGTCTAGGGTTTAAGTCATTTGAAGCATCAACAAGCAGGACTAAGAAAACATAATTTATGAAATCTCAAAATGAGGCACCCTCTGGCGGCCCTGATTGCAGGGAACGACCCCCTTAGTGTACAAACAGCCCCCATAGCAAATCAGGGACCGCCTGTATGTTTAATAGGAAATGAAAAATCTATTTCTTTTTCAAAATCTATTTTGGGTCCTAGACCAAAAGATATAATGGTAAATAACGGTAAAATTCGCGTTGCTAGTGATGATGAGGTTAAACGGTTTTATAAACCTTCTTTAAAACCTGGAGTTGGATTTTCTAAACTAGACTTTAGGTCAAAAACTCCACCTCCTAGGATAATTAATAATTCTCGTCCTCGAACTAAAACACCGCAACCTAAAAGATATCTTAGACGACAAAATCATCCAAATGGCTTTCCTGTAACTTGGAACAACTTCCAACCTTAAAGTTACATGCCATGGGGAATTTGTCCTCTGTTTCCACATCCCAATCAAATGCAACAAATGCAAGGGATGTTTAATACTAACAACTTTGGACCCATGCAATTTTAGGGACCAAATGTTTGAGTTATCGTGTTATATTAATAGATATGTCTTGGAATTGATTTGGAGCTCGACGAGTGGATAAAAGATAGTGGACGCTCTCAGCACATGACGGACAACCAAAAGCTTTTCACTACCTACAAGGCATATAATAGAGGTAACGTCATTTTTGGTAGTAATCTACGCGGTAACCTCATTGGCAAAGGTACGATCTCTAATGACTCACTTAATATTGAAAATGTAGAGCATGTAGATAATTTAAGATTTAACTTGCTAAGTGTTGGTCAAATATGTGATAATAAATGTAAGGTAATATTCTCCGAACATGATAGCGAAATTACTAAGGATGGAAAGGTCATAGGTAGAGGTATTAGGAAGAGCGGCTTGTATGTGATGAAATTAAGAAATAAGCCGAAAGACAAAATTTGTCTTACAACGATTGTCAAAAACTCCACTTTATGGCATAGGAGATCAGGTCACGCAAATATGCGTCTAATTCAATCGTTAGCATCTAAGGAACTAGTTAGGAATTTACCTAAACTTAAGTTTGATCAACATTTTTGTGATGCTTGCAAAATTGGAAAACAAGCTCACGCTAGTCACAAAACTAAGAATATAGTCTCAACGACTAGATGCTTAGAACTCCTTCATATGGATCTTTTCGGTCTATCTGCCATACCGAGTTACAAAGGAAACCTCTACACCTTAGTAATAGTTGATGACTATTCTAGGTATACATGGATAAGATTTTTTAAAACTAAAATCGAGGCTTTTGAGCAATTTGAATTCTTTAGTAAGAAAATACAAAACCAATTAAGATGTTTAAAGTGTCAATTAGGATGGACCAAGGTAGGGAATTTGATAATGAAGTGCAATTTAGAGAGTTTTGTAATGCCAATGGTATTACACATAACTTCTCGGCTCCATGCACTCCATAATCAAATGGCATGGTAGAAAGGAAAAATAGGACTTTACAAGAAATGATTCGAACAATGTTAAATGAACAATCATTACCACAAAAGTTTTGGTGTAACGCCGTAGATATTTCAACCTACATCCTCAACCGAATCCTAATTAGAGCCATCTTAGGAAAAACACCATACGAACTCTTGAGAGGTAGGAAACCTACTCTTGACTACTTTAAAGTGTTTAGAAGCAAGTGATTTTGACCAAAAGTCACACGAAGGTGTTTTCCTAGGTTATTCCCAAAGTAGTAAAGCCTACATCATCCTAAATAAACGCACCATGAAAATCAAAGAATCACTCAACATGACATTCGATGAAACTCCTCCACCATCTAAAACATCACCCTTGGTGGATGATAACTTAGATGAAGAAGAAGCAATTAAGGTTACCGAAAAGAAAAACATAGAAAATGACATTGAGGATGAAACTTTAGAAGAAATTAGGGAATCTAAGAACCATCCATTAGACAACGTCATAGGAAACCTTAACCAAAGAACTCTTAGGTCTCAAGCCCAAAAACAAAGTAACTTCTTTGTTTTATATCAACTATAGTACCTAAGAATGTGAATGAAGCCTTAAAGGATGAAAGTTGGATAGTTGCAATGCAAGAATAATTTAAACCTATTATGGCAAATTGATGGTTGGTGTTAGTTCCCACTCCCTAATAGTACTACAATTATAGGGAAAAAAACACCAAAAAATAAAAAAAATAAAAAAACACAAACTTCCAAGACAAAATAAAAACTAGAAAAAAAACATGGAAATAAATCAACAAAAACAATTAAAACAAAAAAAAAAAATAAAAATACCAAAAACATAAAAAAAAACCAAAAAAAAAAAAAAAATAAACAAATAACACAAACAAAAAAACAAAAAAAATAATAAAAAAACATAACTATAAAAAAAACTAAACTAAACCGGAAAAAACACTAAGTGGGTGTATACAAATAAGCTTGACGAGAACGATGTCGTATCTCATAATAAGGCTAGGTTAGTAGCTCAAGGTTATAATCAACAAGAGGGATGGCAAAACTTATGCTCCTATAGCTAGATTAGAGTCTATTAGGATTTTATTAGCCTATGCTTGTGCCTTAGATTTTAAATTATTCCAAATGGACATAAAAAGTGCATTCCTAAATGGTTTTATCAATGAGGAGGTATACATGACACAACCTCCGGGATTCATTGATTTTGAAAAACCTAATCATGTTTATAAACTCAAGAAAGCTTTATATGGTCTTAAACAAGCTCCTAAAGCTTGGTATGATAAATTAAAAGCTTTTCTTATTAAACATGAATAGAACATGGGAGTGGTAGATAACACACTTTTTTACAAAGAAGAAAGGTTTAAATCTCATCATTGTTTAAATATATGTCGACGACATTATATTCGGTTCAACTTGTCAAGAGTCGTGTAATGACTTCGCCAAAATCATGCATGACGAGTTTGAAATGAGCATGATGGGTGAACTAAACTTCTTCATTTAATTATAAATAAAACAAATGGAAGATGGCATCTTCTTTAACCAATCTAAATATATTAAAGAAATGCTTAAGAAATTTGGCTTAGAAGATTCTAAACCAATGGAAACACCCATGTCCTCGGATACAAAACTCATGAAAGACAAAGAATGTGAGTCAGTAGAAAGTACTAAGTATCGAGGCATGATAGGTAGTTTATTATACCTAACGGTAAGTAGGCCCGATATCATGTTTAGTGTATGCCTTTGTGCACGCTTCCAAGAGGATCCTAAAACCTCCTATCTTGAAGCGGTTAAGCGTATCTTCCGATACATTAAAGGCACTACACACTTAGGATTATGGTATCCTAAGGGGACTGGAATAGAAACCGTACTGTATGCTAACTCTGATCATGCGGAAGACTATGTGAACTGAAAAAGCACTAGCGGTATTTGTACGTTCGTAGGATGTTGTCTAACATCGTGGTTCTCGAAGAAACAAACCGCCTTGCTATATCCACTACCGAAGCCGAATACATAAGCGCCGGAAAGGCATGTCAACAAGAACTATGGATGAAACAAGCTCTTATCAACTATGACATTTGACTCGATGACGTTCCGATCGTGTGCGACAATAAAGGCACGATTGACCTAAGCAAAAACTCGGTGCAACACTAGCGAACGAACCACATCGAAATACGTCACCATTTCCGAGACAATGTCCAAAAAGGAAACATCTCCATCGAAAAAGTCTCGTCTGAAGATAACATCGCCGACATTCTTACTAAACCCCTCAAACGCGAATCGTTTAATTATCTTCGTCTAGGTTTAGGAATGATAGAACACATTCCGTAAATCGTTCTCTTCTTTTCTTCTAAGTCTCAATTCTAGTCTATGTTCCATTCAGTGCCTTGACAACTTAATTACTTCATCCGAAGTATTTTAAGTTTTTTTAATTAGCGAAATGCAAATTAAAATGCCACTCCTTTTGAAAAAATTATCAAAAATCAAGTCCAAAATCCATTTGCTGGAGGTAGCCCCCATAAATCAGGCGGACCCTTGATTTAGCCAAGCGGCCCCCATATATTTATGGGACCGCCGTCAGCGGGCCATGTAATGTCTGGTCATAATTTTAAAATCACAAAACAAACACCATCTTCTTCTCGACTACATGCGACTGACGAAACCCAAAACCACCAAAGCTTAAAATCCACCATTAAAACTCAAATTTAAGGAGAAATCAACATTAATTATTATCCGTAACATCATACTCATCATAAATTGTAAGTAATTTCATTATCTCCTTCCTTAATCTGAGTCTAGGTTTTATTATGCACAAAATCAAAAATTAGGGATTCTTAATTTCTCATGTGTTTCATACAATTAAGACTAAGATAATATAATGTAAAACTATTATGCTCCTCATTGACGTAGGAATTGCATAAATTGAGTGTGCTTGGAAAATTTTCAACTTGCATAAAACCTCAATTCGCTTTTGAAAACTTTCTCACATCTAGGAGCAACATAAACATATTTTCATGCATTGTTAATACACTCCAAAAACGTTTTTTCATTCATACATGATGGACTCATCATCCTTGCTCAAAAATATATAACTAATATATTTTTAGACGCATCTAGATGAGCAAAATTGAATTTAGGAGTGCTTGGGTTAACTCATAGGTTTTAATTTAGAGTCGGATTAACTACCACTCCATATTTGTTTCATATAGACACACACTAGGTAATAACTCTAAATATTTCAAATTCAAAATGATATATACTAAAACTCTTGTGTTATTATTATTAGGTGAAATTATATCTCAAGCCGAACTTGAATACACCAAAATCTACATTCCTCAAAATCTCAAACAAAAAATACATTCCTAGCCATCTAAAACCCTTTATTCGAAATCTAGAGTCTATGACAATTCACAAAGGATGTGTAGGTTCTCCAGAATTCATCGACATGATTGCACTCAAGTAATGTTTCAAATAATCCAACTTCAATGTCTTTACGATGTTGACGAAGAAATATATCATAGATCCTTGTTAGAACTATATTCTTTGGCCGAACTTGTAAGAAACTATGACCAAACACTTTCTCTAAAATTTTGGACATTAAATAAAACATTTTAACTCTCTCTTGAATCCCGTGCTTACATTCTTCAAACCCTATTAAGAGGAGATTGTGTCTACTCGGATGATTATTCTCTTGATTCTCTAAGTGTTAATCAAGAAATGAATAATCCTTACTAAACAAACATCCCAACACCAAATGAAATCATATACTTTATTGCAATCAATGGAAAAAATAAAACTCCCAACAAAATTCGCAAAGATGAACTCTGTCATGACATGAGATCTTGGTATGAAATCATCCAAGATAATGCCTTTGGTATTGGAGACAACTCCAACTATCTCTTTGCATCCTCATGTCACATGATATATTGTATCACGAGGAGCATTCCTTACAATTTCACTTACTTTTTGGCTAAATGAATTGTAAGCATTAAAAATCAACCAAACTCACCAATGCCTTATGGCATGTTTCTAACTCGTCTTTATAACTACCTCATCCTAATGAAACCAAATCTCCAAAAATCTAAATACATGGTCTATCCTCATACCATGGCGCCTTGGGAGCACTCTGATAGGTTCTACGTCAACGCTTCAACATCAACTAATGAAGATGAAGACGATAGTTAGGTGATCACAAGTGTGATTTAGGATGAAACTATTTCAACATGCTACTTGCTACTTGGATATTTTGGTACATTGATACTATGCCACCTTAATTGTATAATGCATGCTTGATGCTTCTTCTTGCTTACTATGCTCTTACTTGATCACAAAATTGAATTAGACTAGCTTGCCCATTTTATTTGGCAATTAGCTAGATTAGTTGATTCTTGGCAAATAGGAATTCTGCAAACAGTCATCTCTAGCCTTCTCTTTTCTACACAGAATTGATAAACATAAAATACTAAGAAAATTTTGTAATTCCTAGAAAACAACCCCCAAATATATTGGACCCTTAATATATCTGGGACCGCCCAGTATTTAAGGGACTGTCTCCAGCAGGGTCACGAAATTTTTACTGTTTCCTCTTTTTCTGAAACTTTAACCTCCTCTATACTAGCCATAGTTAATCTTTCTTTGTTTAGACAATCACATTTTGGAACGTAAATTCTTCCAACACCATGCTTTTCCTAAACTACATCACCTCTTCCATTATATAAACCCCTTACCTTCTTCATTCTTCGTCATCTTGTTTTCTCTTTTCCTATCCATTTTCATTTATCATGTCCTCTTCTCAAAACCCCTCACCTAACTTCTCAAGAAAACATCCAATCTCGGTACAAGAAGCTTGGAGAAAAACTACTCATCTACTCCAATCACCACCTCTCTCACCAAATGCTTCACCAGCACCTTCTCCAAGAATTGCTCACTCTCTACCTATACATCCTCAATATTAACTTCAACTTAGAAATCATTTAGTGAATGATATCAATAAGCTTCATCACATATCCAACCTCATTAAAATCAACCTTTAACATGCAACAAATGCTTCCACAAAAACACCTCCGTCTCCACTTTCTCCTCCAACAACCTTAATTCACCCCGCCACTCTTGACTAAGTCAATTTTCACTTGGGTTTTTGTCGTTCTTGCATGTACATCCAAAATCTATTTCATACATTATGAGATGACCTCAATTGGATTAAGTTCCTTATCACCCGTTCTCCTAATCGAGTCCATGTACCCCAAAACAACGCCTCACCAACTTCTCCTCTATCACCTCATCAAAATTAAACATTCTTACATGTTTAATTTCTTTCAATAAATGAACACCTAACTTTTGTTTATGGCATCTCCTAGACATCAAGAATCAACTAGTCTAGTTCTAGTTTAGGATGTTTCTTCATGTTATGTTTCTATGCTTAATTTCTAGCCTTGTAAAATTCATACCTTTCAAGTATGAATTTATTTTAAGTTTATGAATGAATGACTTAATTTTATTTTATTAGAATGATGGGTGATTTGAGTGTATTTTTGTTGGCTACTTCTATTATTTTAGCCAAAGTTATATATTTGTCGTAATCTTGCTACAAGTTAGAAATTATAATGCACTTGTCTTTCTAACTTGTTTTTGTAGCAAGTCACCATAGCTCGATCCCTTGGTGCCCTAAAGGAGGGGGAGTATACATCAAGGAGAGCTTTCGCATCGTCGATTTCCTTCTCTTCTCTACTCGACAACTAACCTTTTTGATTCGATAAAAAGAGGGAGAAATAGAATAAAACTCATTAATAACTTGTAAACTTTATTTTTATGTAAAATGAGTTTATATTTTGTCATCATCAAAAAGGGAGAGATTGTTAATACAAATAATGTCTAAAAACGTTATTTATATTTTTTGACCTCTCTACGTTTTGAAGATGACAAAATGTAAAAACATCTACGATAAAAATAAACGTTTAGACGTTATTAGTCGTAAATTTCCATTTCAACGTAAATCACTTAAGGTATGTATAAACAAATCATTAAACATGATTAGTGATAAAAAATAATCTTTTTGTCTTAATATTACATTTTTACAAATGTAATAAAACCTTTTTATAAAAATAAAAATATACAAAATGTTTTTATTAATTAAAGAAATGTTTTATTAAATATATAAATTCAAAATCTGATTCCCCCCCCCCCCCCCAAAAAAAAAGAAAAATATGGACCAGATAAACATTTCTCAACTAAAAGACAAAAAAAGAAGCGTCTACCTAAGGGCGCCCCCCTGATAGGTAGAATGGCCCCCAGATATATCTGGGACCGTCATACCGCCCCAGGAGATGTTGCTCTCTCTTTCTCTCTTTCTTGCCTATAAATACCGCATATTCCTTAGCAGATTTCCAACCTTTTGCACACAACATCTGTTTTCTTTCTCTCTATAAATTCTTTTACATCTCTCTAAAACCTTTGATCACTAACTTGCTTAATCTTGTTTTAAGTGATCTAATCTTCCCTTCTAAGAACACTCGTATTCTCCAAGAAACGAAGTGTTGTAGATTAGTCATTCTCTCCTATCTTCTTCTAGATTTGATCTCTATATTCTCATTCTTGGGTAGTTGTGTAGATCCGGATAGTGTATAAATCCAAAAATGTTGATTGTGTGTCGAATAGTATTTTAGGCCTTAAAATACTCTTGTGAAGTGGTAGATTAGTTCTAGCTAAGATTAGGACTCAACATTTAGCTTAGTGTCAAAAACTAGTATAAGCGACATGTAACGGTTTTCTCCGCCTAAAGGGAGCTTGTTGACATAGTGAAATCTTAAGTCAGATACTCGGGGAGTAGAGTAGGGCGAAGAAGAGCTTCATAGCCAAACCAATATAATTCTAGGTGTTGTGGTTTGATTGTTCTATCTCTTATCTCTTAACTTTCATTCTATATCTTGTAGTTGATATTTATATTACAATTTTGTTGCTTGTAGTTAGATATATTGTTTATCCATTGGTTGATATCACATATACTCGAATCTAACATTTTTATAAGCAAAGTTTTAAAATTATAATTAACGGGTAAACTATTCAACCCTCCCTTCTAGTTTCTACATAGTTATTTAATGCGTCTAACGGATTAACTAATGACCGTTAGTCGATCATGAGTTATTTGACTAATATATATAACATATCTACTATTAATATATTAAATACATTATTATTAATGAGACTTCGGTGTATGCATTTGTGACCCCATAAGTTCACATATTTCTAGCCGTATAGTTATTTAATATGATATGAGCATATCCCAACAACTCCTACTTACGAACGTCATAATCACAAATAATTATACAAGCATAATCAACATCTAGCAACACGATAATGCACACAAAAATAAATGAGTGTGGTTTCATAAAATGTCTCAATATATTGGTTTAATCATTAATAATCTCATTGTTACAGATACCGTGTTAAAATATGATATGGACTGAAGTCATTCCAAATGTTTAACTATTATATTTCTTGATATAGATATTGAACTAGATTACCAAACTAATCAAGATTTATCTCAATTATATTTAGGTACGACCATACAAACATCTGATCAATTTACCTTGGGGCCCAACAGTATCTAACTTCAAAATAAATTGAAGGAACAAATCCTCTTTTGACTACAAATGTCATACATGCACTTCATGTCACTTTTGAAAATAGCCTTTATAACTACCTTATTTAGGATAGCGTTGAACTAACATCAAGAAATGATACTTGTTAGGTCTCGATTTAGCTTGAATCACATGATTAGGAAGGTTTAGAATAAAGAGAATTAAGAGAGGAAAGCAAGTCTTTCATAATTTCCAAATTTTATAACAAAAGAGAAAAGGGAGGGAAAATGAGTTTGTTACAAGCCTTAACCACCTAATGATGATTAAGTGGATATTTATAGGAGAGGGAGGATGGCTTCCCTTCATTTATTTTCCTAAATTTGTAATCTAGTCCCTAGTCTTTGGATAATATGCTATTTTTCACTTTTAGCATATTTCTTCTTATTTTATACTACATTCTACTTTATAAAATAAAGACTAAACACTAATAATAAATAAAACCACTTAAAATATCATAATCAACACTTTTATGATCTTAACGATCTCCCCCTAAGGGTCGATTATTCTAGGTGTTCTCTTCTTGATCCTAGTTGTCTTCTGTTCACGTACATTTCCCAACGTCTCATTTGATCATGATGCTTCAATCGTTCTTCAATCTATTTCTTAAACAGTTGCAGGTATTCAGCATCTTCATTACTGAGACTTGGAGTTACATACTCATGCTTTACATCATTATTATAGCTCTTTAACCCTTCCAAAACTCTTTTTAATGTAGCATCACAAAACTTATGAACCTCTTAATGTCTCATCACACTCTTTTCTTTCTTGCTTTTCTTGTATGTAATGCCATACACAGGCTTAGAGACGATGGAGAACACCTTGTACTTCTCAATGCCTGGGAAGGTGATTGTTGGTGCAGTAAGATTGACCTTCTGTTGATAGCTTTCCATACCTAGCTAAAAATCATGTACTCTTTCCCAGATCACTATACTCGTGATGAAGACTGACAATGACCACAACAAACCAATCTCAGCATAGTCATCTACCTTGTTATTAACAATCAGCAGATACATATCCTCAATATCATTCTTGTTGAGGTTCTTGTAATCTGACTCTGCAGTTGACACTATGCTACCATTTACTCTTCTTGCAACAATCTCTGTTATAAACATGCGCTCATGTCTTAGTTCCCAATAAGTCTTGATGATTTGAACAATCTTTGAATTTAAGTATACTACTTCCTTTGGCTTTCCGGGATCTTTTTGTTTCTTGATGTAGAAGATCTTTGCATGTAGATTCTTCTAATGTTCGACATTGTATCGAGCATAAGGATTAAACTTCTTTATACACTTGTCTACCCATCTTGAAGTTCTTTCTTCAATATCATCATTAGAAAAGATAACTGCAGGAAACTTATGAAGAGACATCATAATCTTCTCAGGTCTTGAGCTTCCTTTCTTTAGGTACAACAGATCTTGATTAACCAGAGATAGTGCAGGAGGTTTGGGATCTCTTTGGCAGCTTTGAACAACTGGAGTGGGCCTTTGTGGATATGGTGTAACTATGATTTCTTTCGTGCTCTCCCACACAATATCATTCTTCAAGAAGTTTTGCATCTGATCAATGTGGTATTAATGCTCATCTCTTGAAGTGCATCGTTGTCTCAACATTTCATCAACAACTTTGCGTGGTTTTGCTTCATCAACAATTTGTAACATTTCATTTACAAGTTCTTGTGACACTTTCTCAATAGGAATCTCATCATCATCTGTGGCATAAGAATCCATCCAAAAATCAAAGTCATCTAATTGTTCTTGATTACCTGACGTTGATGAACCTGGTTCACTTTCATAGTCTTGACCAGATGATGATTCTCTAAATACAAAGGTTCCATGCTTAGACATCTTCTGCCTCTTTACACTATTCTCCCCCTCAAGATGAGCATCATCATGAGGATTGTCCTGATCTCTTAGGCGAACGGCGGAAGGTCTACAAGGAGTATCTAATACACGACGTCTTTCAAACTTGTACTTGAGTGCGAGCCAAATAGGTAAGCCATCCTGTTGCAACTAAGGATTGTCTCTCATGGTTAGATATAATTGGTATTGATATTCTTGTGCAGAAGCTGGAGTGGCTTGAGTCGGGTGCACATTCAAAATATGTCCTGACATGTAATTCCTAACAGATGAATCAACCTAAGAAGGAATATGGTTGGAGATAGCATTGTTAATTTGCAAAGAAATCTCATCCGCTTGACTCTGTTGTCGTTCCTTTATGAGCCCATGTGCAACATATACTGGAACTTATGTCTTTATAAGCTCCTTGACTCGATTATCTACCATCGTGGGCAACGACTCTTTCATGATTTCTTGTAGATGTTGAGCAAGCACAGTAAACTTCTTTCTTGGCATGAACCTTGTCTTTAGATGTGCAAACAAATACCTATAGTGTCCTTCCAATTCATTAAGAAACTCTTGTATTGTTTGAAGCATTTTGGCTTGGGTTTAAAAAAGGATAATAGTCGGTTTGTAGCAGATATTTTGGATTTTGCTGAAAATGATGATGGTGTTGAAGATGAAGGTGGTGGATCAGTGACCATCAATTGTTGGAGTTTCTCAGTATTCGAAGATATGAGAGTAAAATGATTCCTAGGGGATCTAATTGTTGTGGGAGATGGTGTACTCCTAGACTCCTCTACATGCTTCCCCTTTTCCCTTCTTCTCAACTCATAATCATCCTCTGTTGACTCTTCCTCCTCTTTAATAACATTTATAGGTTGTTCAAAAACAGTTATCTCTACCTTCGGACTTTCCTTATTAATCCTAGGCTCTAACCTAGTGCCGAGAATAGTTTGAGCATCATCTTGCCTAAGGGTAGAACTATCAACCTCAACATTTTCTACATTATCTGCTCCTTCAACCAATTTCTCAATCTCCTCAGCAATCAAGTGCTCCTCAACTTTTTGTACATTTTGCTTTGCTTCAAGCTCATCATGACTTTTCTGCTCAGCAAGGCTTAGTTGAATTGTATCTTGTAAGATTATGTCATCAGCCTCATCATTAGTTGGGATTTGTGTTGGTGGAGTAAGTCGAGTTGATCGTCTTTGAGGAATACGAAGTCTAATAACAGTAGACTTTCGTGGAGCACTTGATTCTGTATCATCCGTCTTAGGGTTAAGTGACCTAGGGGCGCTAATTTTCCTATGCGTTCTTTGGGTAGACTCAATCAGTTGTGACTGATTCGTAGGAACATATACCCCAAACACCATGGCATACAACCGATAGTTCTCCGTAAGCTTCATCTCATCGGTTATCATCCAACTCGGAAATTTCATTCCAACTCCGTCCTTATGCTTCCCTGAATTGAATATGTTCTTAACCATCATATCATCGTCCAAATTGTGATACTTATCACGAGCTCTTCTCGAGATCTCAGGGAAAGCAGTCATGTAGTGACTCACTATAAGCTTTGTGAATCTGGGATAAGGAATAAGTGTTGATGGATGTTCGAGTGAGTAGTGCAATCCTTCCCAAAGCAAGTCAGCATAGTCAACATGTATATTGTTGACAAAACTATATAACATATGCATGATCTGCAAAGGCGATTGATCAAAACTAGTGGCTCGTGTTGTCAGAAATCTTGAGAACATCTTGCACAGTGTCTGCCACGGTTATACGAGACCAGTTGTCTTAAAGTTGGATGGCGATCTTAATTCCGGTGTAAAACCAAGATCGTTTATATAAAATGGAACCATCTTTGAGAACTGTGGTGTAGCAACAAAGTGTTCATGAATGTCTGTGGCTTGAGGCAGTTAGAAGATTGTCCTAAAATCATCAAGAGACAGAGCGAGCTCTTTCCTGTCAAGCACAAACTTGAGCCTATACTTTGAGCCACCTTCCTTCAAAGTATGCCAGAACTGCCCCAAGTATATCTATGGTACTGATGAAGAAGCAGCAATGCTGAATCTGAGTGGATGATTATGAAGAATGTTTGCCAGGATTTTGATTTCGTTTGGACATAATAGATTGTCAAGATCCATCTTTTTGTTGGCATCCATGAGAGCATATCGTTTGTTGGGTGGACACAACTCATCTTGATGAACATCAGCTTGTCTTTGTGGTTGTGTCATGATGAATTCTAAATGATTGATGACAAGATGTTAGATAACACACAATTTATATGACATTTTTGTCTCTTTCTGCTCTGTCTGTTTTATATGTTCTGGCAATTCTTTTTGAACATGTTTCTGATCAATTTGTTTCTCATGTGCTTTTTCTAGCACATGCCATACGCTTTATTCGCAATTTTCTTTTGATTTCACTTTTTGTGTGTTTTGGCATTTCTTTTTTGTACACACTTCAGATTTGCTTTTTTGCGTATCGTTTTGTCTCTCTTTCTGTTTAGAATATGCTCACTAGAAATTCTTTGTGAAATGATACTTTTTCAAGAATGATAAATATACACTCTGATTTTGAATAAGACTTATATTTGAGAAATTGAAGAGATATCATTCATATTCTTAAAACTTTTTGTGAAAGAGTACCATTTTTGACACAATACAGAAATTTGAGAACCTTTTCAAAAATCATTTGTGCAAAATCATTTGTTTGTGATAACATAGAATCAGTCAAACCCAATTCTTCAACTGAATGGTCACTAAGTCACTCACTTCTCATTCTGTTCATTGCAAAAAATGGTCAAAACCAAACATGACTTAGACCACTTAAACAATTGAAAATTGAATTATCAGACTCTAGTTATTTGAAATTCTTCATTTTTGCTTCTTGTAATGAATCTTATACCATGTAAACAAACACATCTAATTCAACAACTGAATAGTCACTAAGTCACTAACTCCTCATTATGTTCAATGCAGAAAACGGTCGTAACCGAACATGACTTAGACCACTTAAACAATTGAGAATAGATGTATTTGACACAAAGTATAAAATCCATGAAAACTTGATCAATTGTTTTCTATTTTTGTGGTACTTTTTTCACAAACGTTTGAAATTCAACTTCACATGAGATATTAATCTTGTTAGTTACAGACATTTAAGCGTTAGACAACACATTCAAACATTTATCATTATCACACACTAAATCTAGTAAGCCTCCCAAATTTTTTTTATGCGTTTAGCAACAAATTTGACACTTTCAAAATTAAAAGTTAACTTTTTCAAGTTTAACTTTTGAATTTTGACTTTTTTAGTTTTTGACTTTTGAATTTGGTCCTTTTCAAGTCTGACTTGTCGAAAATGAATTTCTTGCCAATTATTTCAACAAAATCGATCTTCTTATTCTTTTTATGTCATACTTAGTCCATTTTGTCCAAGATTTAGTCAAAAAGTCAAGATTATATCAATTTCGACAACTTATGAAGACTTCTGAATTTTGACCAATATGTCGGGTTTGAGATTTTTGGACTTTCATTAGTTTAAATCACAATTAACTACACACAAACATCATTTATAGCATTATTAAGCCTAAATCTATCATTAATAATTAAAAACCCCAAATCGGAAACCCTAATACTTATCGAATTTAAATTCGATCTCAAGAACACCATTAAAACCGCTTTCCAAAACCTGTTATTCCAAGAAACACTTATGTTTATGAAGAGGAAAAGATTATGATCGTTGTTATGAACTCAAAATCAAAAACTTGTTAGAAACGCAATTCCTCTTCTTTTTTGATATCAAACTCGATATAAAGAAAAATTTGAAAATGAGATTAATTTCATATTTATACCATCCGAATTTGACAGTTTAGAAAGTGTCAATTTTAGTCCTTGTGGTTTTTCCTTCTGAATTTTGTTTTGAAAAATGATAGTTTTAGCCCTTGTTGTTTTGAAACCGATTTTTATTACAAAAATTTCAAAAACTCCCCCTTGGAGTATGATCCATTTGCACAGTTAGTCCATTAATGGAATTTTTCCTTTTTCAAAGTTCATAAAATAATGAAAAACTCGCCCTCGAAAGTATACCATTTTATAAAAAAACTATCAAATATTTGAGAGATCATTGTTTTTATTGGATTTTGAAAGCAATTGTGAATTTAAAATGCAGGTCATGTACGTGAATGGGAATTACAAAAACACATGTTTTGACAATGAGAACACATTTGTTATCAAAATAACTCTCCCTCAGATCATGATCCAGTATTGACAATGAAAGCAATTGTAAGAAAAATATCGAATCATGAATCTGATTGTAATGAGAAGACATGTGAATTTGATTAAGTTATGTTTTTGTCCTTTTACATTTTTTATTTTTTTGTATTTGATTTTTGTTTTTGAAAATCATCAAGAAAATGTTTTTGGGTTTTTATATTTTTCAATTTTTATTATGTTTTTGAAAAATATCAAGAAAATCTTTTTGGGTTCTTATATTTTTCAAATTTTTATTTTGTTTTTGAAAAATTTATATACAAGTTTGATGTATGATCTTTTTTAAGAAGATAACTTTGCCAGACTTTCCAACTGTGTTGGAGTCATACATCTCATACCAATGCGATGAACTAAATACTCAAAGCATTCTTTAGGATGACCTTTAGTAAATAGATCCGTAAGTTGGTATTCTGTTCTGACAAAGTATAATTCCACCGTTCCCTTTTCAACATGTTCTTTTATAAAATGATACCAGATGTCTATGTGTTTTGTAGGCGAATGCTGAACCGGATTGCATGAAATAGCGATAGCGCTCTTTGAATCACAATACATCAGTATTCTTTTGTACTTGTATCCATAGTCCAGTAATTATGCTCGCATATAGATAACTTGTGCACAACACGGAGACAATGATACATACTCATCTTTAGTTGTAGACATCACAGTACAATCTTGCTTTTTAGAACTCCAGCTCATGAGCTTTTCACCTAAGAATTATAAGCCTCCTGATGTACTTTTGCAGTCGTCTTTACATCCTGCATGATCTGCGTCTGAATATGAAATTAGTTCAAATCCGGAATCTTTTGGATACTATAGGCCCATGTTATAGGACTGTCTTAGGTACCGAAAGATCCGCTTAACCTATTTGAGGTGTTAGACCATAGGACGTGCTTGATAACGAGCACAAACAAAAGTGCAAAAGCAATATCTGGGCGACTGGCTGTTAGATACATGAGCCCTTCAATCATTCGACGATAAGTCGTTTGGTCAGTAAGAGTGGCTTGTAAATAAGTATCCAGTCTCTTAGTGGCCACAGGTGTGCTCATGGAGACGCATTCATCCATACCATGTTTCTTTAAAAGCTCAATTGCGTATTGTGACTGACTAATGAATATGCCACGGGGTGATTGATGAACTTGAAGTCCAAGAAAGAACTTTAGTTCACCCATCATAGACATTTTAAAATTATGTTTCATAAGATTTGCAAATCTTTTTAAAAAATATGGATTTGTAGACCCAAAAATGATGTCATCAACATATACTTGAACAAGTAATATGTCTCCCCCGTGACGTCGTGTAAACAAAGTCGGGTTAACAATACCTTTAGTAAAATGGTGTTCAATTAGTATTGAAGACAGTTTGTCATACCATGCTCGTGGAGCTTGTTTGAGACCGTATAGGACTTTCTTTAACTTGTAGACATGGTCTGAAAAGTTTGGATCGACAAATCCATCAGGTTGGCTAACATAAACTTCCCCTTTCAATGGACCATTGAGAAATGCAGTCTTGGCATCCATCTGAAAGATTGTAATGTTTTTATGTGCAGCAAAAGCAACGAACATTCAAACGGCTTCAAGACGAGCAACATGAGCAAAGGATTCCTCAAAATCGATGCCTTTTTCCTGCTTGTAACCCTTCACACAAGACGAGATTTGTTTCGAATAGCAATATTTTCTGCATCACTTTTGTTCTTCCAGAGCTATTTGACAGCAATTATATTCTTTCCAACTGGTCTAGGAACTACTTCCTAAACATCTAGTCTCTCTAATTGATTCAACTTATTTTGCATTGATTCTATCCAGCTATGACCTGACATGGCTTCTTTGATGTTCTTTGGTTCAAGAGTGCTGACGGTTAATGCATACATGCATACCTCAGAATCAGTCTGAAGTCTTTGTCAAGTCATTACAGGTTTGGATGGGTAACCAATTACTTATTCCAAAGGATGAGCTTTAGTCTAGATATGTGTTGAGGGTTGTACTTGGTGGAACTCATGCATATTTGATGGGTCTAGAGCTATTCAAAGTTTGGAGCATCATATGTAACAAAGATCGTATTACCATCAAAATCTGCAGAGTCGTCTTGATTTAATTCATCAGCCTCAGTCAAGGAGATTGGAGAAGTTTGTTCTTTAGATGTAGTTACAATGGGAGGAGTCTCGTGTTCTTCAATAATGATTAAAGATGTCGAAGGTGAGTCTTCATGATTATGAACTTGTTGTGCAACGGAATTGATGGACGATGCAGAAGACCTCTTCTTAAAGTATTCTTCGTACATTGGCCCGAACGAATTATCTAAATCTTCTTTAGATGGAATATTCAAGTATTCTATTGATGAATCATCATTGATGAATCATTGAAAAACGGGTTCTAAACTGTCATGTTCAGAAGCCATTGCTGTAAGCTCGTCAAATTTGACGTGGATGGTTTCCATAATCTTTTTGGTGCGTCGGTTATAAATTCGAAACCCTTTAGATGTTTCCGAATAACCAATGAAGATACCAATGTATGCTTTAGGTTTCATTTTTCCAAGATCATATCGGTCATTTGTTGGATGACACAATAAACCAAACACATAAAAATACTCCACATTTGGTTTTCTGCCATGAAGAAGTTTGTATGGAGTTTTGTTGTACCTTGTATGAATTATCGACCGATTTTGTGTAAAGCAAGCGGTGGAAACTGCCTCGGCCCAAAGAAATTTGGGTAATCGTGAAAAGATAAGCATTGTGTGTGCTGCCTCGATAAGAGTTCGATTTCGTCTTTCAACAACACCATTTTATGGAGGCGTACGGGCAATCAAAAATTGTTGCATAATACCTAACTTTTCATAATGAGCCTTACGAGTTGCGTTTTTGAATTCAACACCATTGTCAGTGCGAATCTTATGAAATCTAGCATTGTAATTTAACTGAACTCGAGCAATGAAATTCTTTATAATCTCATGAGTCTCATCTTTTGTGCGAAGAAAATATACCCATGTGAATCGAGAATCATCATCAACAATCACAAGAATATACTGCTTTCCGTTGATCAATGCTACCCGCATTGGTCCGCATAAATCCATATGAAGGAATTCCAACTTGGAATGATTACTTGGAACCACTTTAGGTGGATGAGAAGCTTTCTTGCTCTTTCCCCGCTCACATGCAGAACAAAGGTGATCTTTTCCGTATTTGAATTTCGGAAGACCATCAACCAGGTCGTATTTGGTAAGATCGTTTATAGTACCAAAATTAAGATTTGAGAGTCTGGGTGCCATAACCATGACTTTGTCAAAGTGGCTTTGGACATAAGACAAACAGATAAAGAAGCAACCATATCGAAAATGGAGATAGTATACAAATTGGATTCATGATCTCCTATAAGCAAATAATCTCCTTCTAGATTTCACACGTAGCATGTTTTTAAGCGAAAAGCAACTTCTAGATCACCGTCACAGAATTGTCCGACACTGAAGAGATTGTGTCATAGGCCTTCAATGTAATATACATGACAAACAGTGATGTTGCCTTGTACATAATCGCCATAGCCTGTGATAGCTGCGAAATGATCGTTCCCGAAGCGGGCTGAATTTCTCAACGAAATTTTTTAGCAGTGATCGATCACCCGTCAAATGCTTTGAACAACCACTATCAACAATCCACATAACAATTTGAACTACCTGCAATACATGAAGACACCATTTCTAGACAAGTAGACAATTTGACTACCCATTTTTAACAGAAACCGATGTTTTAACAGTAGGTCGACTATTAACAACATACGGAGGCATTTTAACAGGTGACCAACCAACATTTGGTTGTAATTCATATCACTTTTGCCACATTCGACTAGTTTGAATTTTGTTCTTCATGTAGTTGCTAAGTGAACTGTCTCGCAAATTAAAAGCACTAGAAACCTTATTTTTGGCACTTAAGGGAGTAACCGTAGCCATCTTAGTTTTGGAAACTACAGGAGTAATATCTAAGGACTTGGATTGAACGATCTTAACAGAATTCCTAGTCTTTGAAACTACAGGAGTAGTAACTTCAAACTTAGATTTGACTGTTCTAGAAGTAGTGAATAAGGCTCTCCTAACTTTTGAATGCACATTCAATTTATATTTCGCAAAATAATTATCATGACATGGGATAAGCATATTTTTAGCACAAGAAACACACAATACATTATTCTCTATAAGAGCGTTTTTAATATCATAATTAGTTACAATCTTTTTGTTTGAATCAACATTCTTAGATGCAACATCTGATTTTTATTTGACCTATGAGAAACTTCTACTTTCTTTGATGAATTCTTAGTGTTGGATAAGACACTATTCTTGAACGATGAATCTCTATTCGATGGTCTTCTAACACTAGAAGCAACTCTCATTCCTGTAGAAGATAAAACACTATTAGCTTTGTTGGTCTTTGTGGTTTGTGTCTTTTCAACTTTGTGCATTCCCTGTGCGATAGTATTTTTGTTTGTTTCAAGAGCTTGTTGTTCGTTAGGCGAAGTCTGTAAAGTGACTGTTTTTTACAAGACATGTTTCTCTACTAGTTCGGAGTAACAGTTTTTCTTTGAAAAACTTGTTTATTTAACGGTGTGACACAAAGAAGATTATTAGAAACATTATCTTTGTCAAACTTAGTATTCACAAACTTACCTTTTTCAACCTTTTTCAGTTTAGCTTTTAACTCAGATATTGTTATCAAAAGATCTTGGTTTTGTGCACAAACATCTGCGTAGGCATATGTCTTTTGGTTAACATTCTCAATCAATTCATTGATTTCTCCTTGAGTTTGAGTTCGTGTCTTTTTGACTGAATCGAAAAGTTTTTGATATTCTGTTTTGACATTGTCTCGTTACTTTATCAAATATTGGACTTGAAATTCCAACGACACGTTCTCACTCTCAATCTTTTCCATCTTTGATATCCAAGAGGTTTCACAAACGGTTTTCAAAGGAGATTCACATTTTTATCTTTCTTTTTCATGTTGTAATTGTAATTCAAAATCAAGACTTTGTTTTTGACATCTTTGAACATCGTTTTCAAGAATGTTTATTCATTTTTGCACTCCCTCTTGGATTCAATGGAATCCTTTTGAATTTTCTCTATTTAATCTTGCACATTATTGTTGACACACTCATGACTCAACAAGATACAACATTCAATTTCATGCTTCAGTTTTGCTTCTAAGAGTTGATCTTTTAAAAGTTTATTTTATTTCCATGTTTAACTAAGATCATTTTTTGTTGAGTTAAAAACATCTTTCATTTCTTTTATATCTTTTGAAAATCGTTTTTAAGAGATTTCAAAATGCAAATGCAACTCATGAAGAATTGGTTTCACTTCTTGTTGACAAAATTGGTTAACCGTATTTCTTCTAGAGACGTATAAGAAATTCTTTCTCATTTAGAATTTGTTTGTAATAACGCAAACAATGTTTTGAAATCATTTTCCATTTTATTCAAATCTACTAACATTGGATTTGCAGTAGGCATTGGTGTCACGGTTGGTTTTGTCTTAGAAGATGAAGACGATGAACTTGCTTTTGAAGAATTTTTAGAAGATATAAAAGAAGATGAGAAATATTTTTGTTCAGCAGAAAATTCTTTTTGTGGAACAAAATCTTCGTAAAGAGCATTTAACTTTTTGTAATCAATTGTCCAAACATTTTGTTTTTTCTCAATAGCAATTCGATCTTGTGATTTCTTTTTCATTTTGATTTGACTCTTGGTTGCATTATCAAGTATGTCTTCGGTATCTCTAACATTTGAATTTTTGAATCATCAAGGCAAGAAGCATCATATAATCTTGGATTCTAAAAAATTGCTTTCTTCAGAGTATAAGGATTTGTGTACCCAAACCATGTTTTACTTTTGAATCATAAAATGACATTTGTTTTGGTTCAAGTATAAACATTACTTGTAATGAGTTACCCATTTTCAACACTACATCTTCATTCTTTTTAGCTCTTGCTTCAAGATCTAGAATAGTGTCATGATATTTATCTTTGTTTTTACTCATTTTGTGTTTCAAAATTGACTGTGTCTTTTGAAGTTCCATAGTTTGTCTTTTTAATTCAACAACAGACAACTCTAATTTATCACGTTGTTGTTCTAAATCTCGAATAACGTCTCGATCATGAATAAATTGAGATTGTGACTCCCGTTCAAATCGTTTTGCTTTTTGACCAGCCTCAATATATTCGTTAAAATAGGTAGTGTTATTTCCTTTGTTCATTTCAAAAACCCGAACCTTTTCCTTATACGACTCAAGCTGTTTAGTCAACACTGTGTTTTGTTGTTGAACTTTTTTAGCAATTATTTGTTGTTTCTTAGCTTCCTTAAACGCATTTTTAGCTAATTGCTCTAATGCATATGATTCTTGAACATTGTTATTGTATTCAACACTGCCACTATTAACATCTCTATTTGGTTCATCAAATATAATATTGCTATCAATTTGATCATCACCAATTGTGTTGTTAATAATTTTAGGTTGCTTTGGATACTTTTGTTCTTGTGTATCTTTAGCAAATAATGGATTTACATAACTGGTGGATGGTGTTCATACCTCGCTGAGAAGGGCATAATCATAGCTTGGCCCTTCATTAGAATCAAAGTTTGCTGGTTGAACCCTAGCCATCAAGCATATATTTGCACTTAATTCCTTAATTTCTTCCATCCGTGAAGCATCAGCAAAGAGAAAATCATTCTGTTTATTAGTAAGAATTACTCCCTCTTCATCCTATTTTGCTAGCAACATTTGTTCCATGAAGTACTTTGAATCTCGAACTCTTGGCTTAGAACAATTCCGAGTATAATGACCTTTCTCACTACAATTATAGCATTGAACATTTGCAGTAGTTCTTAAAGACGTAGTTCGAAGATTTATTTGTATGTTTCCAGCATCATTCTGAACATTGGTACCCTCAATAAATTCATCTTCAACATATAAACGTCTTGTATTTCTGCCATCGTCACCAGAATTCCTGCTTTGTATCTGCACTCTGTCGGCTTGAACAATTGCTTAATTTTTGGTGTTGGAGGAAATACGAAGACAATTATTTGTTGGATTAGAGAAGCGTTGAGTGATTGCCTGAGCAAGCAAAATCATTGCAGAAGTAAGTGGGTCTTCAGAAGTGTTTTGTGGTGCATCCCTTTGATAATCCTCATCATACTCAACCACTGAAGAAGGATGTGTTACATAGTAAGGTTTAGGTAGTCCTGGAATAGGAACTCGTATGTGCCACCAATGCAAGGGGATCATGTGATTTTTCCACTTTCTTTGCTCTAGATGCATTTACCAGTTTCTTAAATTGGTGAAGATAGTCAAACAAATCATCATAAGTATCATATGTCAATCTTTTTGCGAGACGAACTTGAGTGATGTACTTCAGCCATTCATGTTGTAAACAATTTAGAAACTTTGTGTTAATAGTGCCGTTTGGAGATATGATGTAATTTCTTTCTAAATCATTCATTAGCTGAGCGAAGCGATTGTAAACTAACACAAGTGCTTCTCCTAGTTCAGTAACGAATTGATCGAACTCATTATTAAAGTGTGTTTCCCTATCAACTTTGTTTTGCACAGTTCCTCACATTAAACGTTCAACTCTTTACCACATGGCTTTTGCAGTTTTGCTAGCATCCATAGAGTTGCATATGTCATTTGGGATTGAGATTAGAATTAAATTCATTGCTTCAATCTCAGCTTTATAGTGTTTTAAATCATCTCCTCTTAAGTCCTCTTCTTTTTTGCATCCTTGGTGCTTCGGCATCAGAAGGAGTGAAAATTCTAAACTCATATGGTCCTTCATCAATTTCCTTATTAAGACACTATATATTTTCTCTCTTTCGATTGAGGTATTATCTAAAACGACTTGCCCATGGTATATAGCTACCTCTTTCAAGCATCGGAGGTCTAGACTCAGAACCGGCATCAGCAAGAGATTGTTGATGTGTATTAGACGTCGAAATATCTTGTGACTCAAAGATTGGATCTTTGTAGACGAAAAAGAGTTTAATTTGTGATCAATCAAAAGTTTTAATACTTGACTAGTATAAAACGTGTCAGAAATTCTATGTTGAAATTCGGAATTGAAATCTCAGAGAATACAAAACTCAATATGATGAATCTTGGAAAACACTACTTCTCGGGTAAACACGAAACTCAGTAAACTCAATCACGGACAGAACATATTCTGAAATACGAAACCTTTCTCGGACAACCACTAAACTCGAACAACTGACAAACTCGATAATCGCACGTTTTAAAAAGCCTTTTTAATCAAAATCGATATAACTATTACGATAAAACCATAATAATATGAATTTTGACTAAATTTTATCCATTTAAGGTATTTTTGAAAATGAATGTTACAATTTCGATAAAACCAAAAATGTAATTTTCACATTTTGAATCCTAAAATGACCACAATTTTGATAAAACCGAAATAAATGATCACTTTACAATCCTCGAATCCTTTTCAGAATGTCAAAAAAATTATCCGTTTATCTGATTATATCAATTTCAATAAAACCAAAATTGTGACAAAAATGTTAAACGATATCGAATTTGACTTTTCCTAATACGATTTTCGATATAACCGAGTACTTGTGTATCTATTACAACAATTATGCTTAATTCTGAAAATTAGACGTGTTCCTAATACACACTTTTCGATAAAACCGAAAAGATGTGTAATATCTCAATTTCGAAAACAAGTTCCGAGAATGATAATAAGCACCTAAAATACATTTTCAATAAAACCGAAAACACATATATCTATTACAACTCAATTAACAACAATAGGACTTCCGAGATTACTAAAACTTGATAAATTCCTTTGTAGCAGCCGATAACCTTGTCGAATTTGAATAGACCTTCACGAATGGATACCGAATTTTCACAAAATAACCAAAACAATCACGTCTTATCCATAATTGATGTTGAAATTGTATAGAATCGTGTAATAGACTATCGAAAATGCTGAATATGCTTAAATTACCACTCGAAACCACCAAAAAGCACCGAATACTCGTCACGCCATTCACGATCACAAATTCAAACACTCTTAATCGCTAATGGTGTATGATACCACTTTTTAGGTCTTGATTTAGCTTAAATAATACGATATTGAACGATATAGAATAGAGAGAATTAAGAGAGGAAGACAAGTCTTTCATAATTTCTTAATTATATAACAAAAGAGAAAAGGGAGGGAAAATGAGTTTGTTACAAGCCTTAACCACCTAATGATGATTAGGTGGGTATTTATAGGAAGGGAGGTTGGATTCCATTCCTTTATTTTCCTAATTTTGCAATTCTAGTCCCTATTCTTTGGATAATATGCTATTTTTCACTTTTAGCATATTTCTCTTTATTACAAACTACTTTCTACTTTATAAAATAAATACTAAACACTAATAATAGATAAAACCACTTAAAGTATCATAATCGACACTTTTATGATCCTAACATCACTAAAATCTACTAAAAGTCGGCTAGAAGATGAATTACTCAAATTAAAAGAAAAATTGTCTAGATTTAAGAAACATAAAGAAATTAATGTAGAATGTAAAACATGTCAAAACCTTAAGAATGAAAATGAGAAACTTAAAGAGGATATAATCAAGCTCAACCAATTTAATAAAAGCACTCATTCTCTTAAGAAAATGTTAAGTTTCCAAAAACCATCCGGAGACAAATCGGGTCTAGGATTTAATTCGGCCAAAGCGTCAACAAGTGGGACTAAACAAATTAATTTTTAAAACCACAAGAACTTGAACCCAAACCTATTAAAGAAAAATCCGTCGAATCAAATTTATTTCCGAAACCTAAACATTTACTTGCAAACAATAGTAATGTTCACGTTGCAAATAATGACGAAGCAAAAAGGTTTCATAAACCATCTTTAAAACCCGGAGTTGGATTTACCAAACCCGATGTAAGGTCAAAAACTCCATCTCCAAAAAGACATAATAATTCTCGTCCTAGGCCTAAAACACCACAACCTAGGAGAAATCAAAATAGACAAAATTACCCTAATATGTATCCCACAATGTGGAATAATCCCCAACAACAAAATTGTACTACATGATAAATTTGTCCACCTTTTCTACATCCAAACCAAATGCAAAGGATGTACGACACTAACAATCTTGGACCCATGAGATATTAGGGACCAAATGTTTGAATCGTTATAATAGATATGCTTGGGAATAAATTTTAGAACCCGACAAGTAAATTGAAGATTATTAATGCTCTAAATTCATGACGAGAAACCAAAAGATATTATCTACATACAAAGCATATAATGGAGGCAATGCTACTCTCGTAAGCAAATCAAGCGAAAATATCATAGGCAAAGGTACGACCTCTCTTTATTAAAATTGTTTAAGCACGTAGAGTATTTAAAACTTAGTGTGTTAAGTGTTGGTTAAATATGTGATAATATGTGCCAAGTAATATTTATCAAAAGTGATAGCAAAATAAGTACTTGAAAATAAAATATGCTTGACTAAATGATATCGTAACTAGAAATAAGAATTATATAAGTTGCCTAGGATTATAATCAAAAAGGAGAAATTAATTATGACAAATTCTAAGCACCCATAGCTAGATTATAATCCACAACATATTGTTTTACAAAGAGGAAAATTTCTATGTCCACAAGTATTAATCTCAGGAAAGATGAAGAAGGTGAGTCGGTGGATAATAGTAAATATAGAAATATGATAAGTAATTATATGGCAAGTAGGCTCGATAACATGTTTAGTGTTTGCCTTTGTGCATGTTTCTAGGAGGTTCCCAAGAACCTCTTATGTTGAAGCGGCTTATTGTATCATTCGATACATAAAAGGCACTATGCACTTGGGATTGCAATATCCTAAGAAGTCCGACATAGAAACCGTAGTATATGTCAACTTTGATTATGCGAGAGATTATGTGGACTAAAAAAAGCACTAGCGGTGTTTGCACGTTTATGGGATGTTGTGTAACATCTCGGTTTTTGAAGAAGCAAATTGCTCTTGCTATAACCACTACCGAAGTCGAATACGTAAGCACCGGAAAGGCATGACAACAAACACTATGGATGAAACAAACTCCCATCATCTACGGCGCTCGCTTCAACAACATTCCTATAATGTTTGAAGACTAAGGAGCCATCTTATTAAGCATAAATCTCGGTTAATTCTCTCATACTAAACTCATTAAAATTCGTTACCGCTATCTTCGCAAAAACATTCAAAGAGGAAATATATTCATCAAAAGAGTATCGTTAAAAGACATCATCGCCAACCCTCTCTCTATATCTCTTAAAACCTCTCAAAATCCCCCTTTCATTCTCGTCGTTAAATGGTGACAGCTTAATTTTTTCTTCCGAAATAATTAAAGAAATTTTAATTAATGAAAAGTTAATTAAAACGTCACTTGCTCGTCAAAACTTTAAAACCATCCATTGACTTTAAATCTCGACAACTTGATTGTTTCATCCGAAATAATCAAAGTACTTTTAATTAACAACAAGTTGATTAAAACGTCATTCAAACTCCGACGAATCATCTCTCGACTCAAAATCGTGACAATTTGATTATTTCATCTGAAATAATCAAAATGATCAATTAACGAAAGGTTAATTAAACTCGTCATAATTATCTTGAAATCATCTCTCAGCATGACAACTTTATCACTTCGTCCGAACTAACTAAAGTATTTATAATTAGTGAAGGGATAATTAAAATGTCACTAAAATAATCTAGAAATAATAGTATTATTATTTTTATAAATTTTATCTACGAATTAAAAAACTTGCCAAAATTGAAAAACCAAAATTTTGGTCGTCAGATGGGCGGCCCCCTTATCACTAAGGGGACCGGCCATGTTTAAAAGGGCGGCCTCCTTATCAATAAGGGGGACGGCCATTTATTTTTTGCAAAACACTCCCTTATGTAGCAAAATACATAACCAAACACCCCATTCCTTGTTCTTCTCTCTCCCTATGCGACTGTGTGACGAAAACACACACACAAAACCATCAAAATTCAATCTCCAAACTCAAAATTGATCCAATTTCGGAAGGGACAAACACCAAAAACGTGATTAACAACATCTATTGTAAGCTTTTTAATCCTTTTATATTTTGATTTCATCCGATTTTGTTCATAATCAAAATTGGGAATTTTCAAATTTTTTTATTTTGTATTCTTGTGATTAAGATTAAGCAATCCATACACTATCATGATTCCTGTAGTTGTAGAAATTCAAAATTTGCAATAGGTTGAATCATAAAAAAAATTTGGTCAAAATTTTAAATAAATATATATATAATTTCAAAAAAAAAAACTCGAAGATTTCAAAACATGCTTTCATACATTATTGATATATGTCAAAAATGCTTTACAAATTCCAAAAATAACTCTTACCTATTGCCGAAACATATATAAGCCAATATATATTTTTCGACACCGTTGGTCACATTTCCCTAAATATAGGAGCGGTTAGATTATTTTCTATAATTTTAGTCTAGAGTCGAAATAATCACTACTCCACTTTTATTACGTATAGAAACGCTTGATGAACTTATACTAATTGTCAAAATATATAATTCAATATATACTTTTCGACACTCTAGGTTGAATTAAATTAAATAAAGGAACGTTTGGATTACTTCTTAGTTTTCATTTTTTTAGTCAAAGTAATCTTTGTTCCACATTTGTTGTTTACATTTAAACTTTATTTCTTGCCATATTTTTTTGTGGTAATTTTTTTTGTCTTGTTTAGGTGATAAACATGCCTCGAGCAATAGTTGGTGATACCTCTCTTACTCGCTCCTATATCCCTAAAGTATCCAAAACACCCGGTATTTCTCTCACAATTACAAATTTCTACAAACCTATTAAAGATTGATGCATTCACGAGGGTAAAGTTGTTGATCAACTTTACTACTCATCCCATCACATTGATCGTTGTTTTTCTAATGTTCGTCTAGATTATCTCTACGAAATCAATGAGCCAATTGTTCTTCGTTTTGTTCTAGACTTTTATAGTCAAGTCACTCTTCAAAGAGATGAGTCCGGTCACTTCTTAATATCCTTCATGATCCAAAAAACAATTTATCACTCTTTCTCTTGCGGAATTCGGCAAAATTCTCAAAATTCCATACAATGGTCAAGTTGTTTTCACCAATGAATGAGATCTTTCATCTCTTGCATTCTTCCAAGAGACCGAAGGACCATACTATACCGATCTTCCTACTCCTGAAGAAATTCATCAATTTCTTTAATTTCAATGTGTTGAGTCTAACCGTACTATCAAAAGCACCATCGTTACTCTTTCACCAAATCAAGTTCTTACCAAAGAAATTAAACAAGACTTGAAGCGATGGGAAGAACTCATTCGTGAGAATGTGTTCGGACTAGGAGGCCACAAGGACCATCTTCCTGCTTGCCTCACTCATATATTATATTGTATTCTAGCCGAGCAACAATATAATCTTGCCTATTTCTTTGTCAAACGAATCGAAAGTGCTAAGGCTACTCCAAAAGCCCACCTTCCTTATGGTATATTCTTGATACGTCTCTTTTGACATGTCAGGAAACACTACCCTCACCTTGACAATGGCATTTATAATGTCGTTGATCGAGTCATGTGTCCTCTCGCTCTAAGACAAACTCGTAAACCCTGCAGTGATCGTGGTATTCAAAAAGCCCGTCACTCCGTTTCATCATCATCCGCTCATCACTTCGAATCATCATATCATCAATGAAATGATGATGACGATGAGGGCACCTCTTGAGCTAGTACTCCATCTCCTAACTCCTTCCTTAACTCCCTTTCACCTCTTGCTCACCAAGCATACGACATTCCCATTTCTTCTCAACAAAATGGAAATCTTCTCTTTGAGCGACAAACTACTTTGCTTAATCAAACGCAACAAATGCATGAGGAAATGAGAGGTGGATTCAAGTCATTTGGAAAAGCACTAAGAGGAGTATTTTGAAAGAAGAATAAATAAGTCAAGAAGAAGTTAGTCGAATAAGTTTGTTTAGTTAAATTGTTTAGACTTTTTATGTGTTCTTAGTACTCGTTGTGTTAGAACTTTTAATTGCTTGCATGCGATGCTAGTCTGATTTATTCGAAGAAACTTGAACTTATTTAGAGTTAATGGTATAATTATTCTTCATGTTTCCTTAACGCTTATTCTTGCTTATTATGCCATATACATTCACTTTATTTTATTATTATTATTACATGCAATTTCTAAATACATATATATTGTCAATTGCCTACCTTACACATAGGACTTGCTGCAAATGGCCACCAAAAATCATTTCCCTTACAAATTCAGAAGAATTCAAATTCTGGGATACTTGGGAAATATCATATAGACGGCCCCCTTGGCTCCTAAGGGTGGTCCCCCTTATTGATAAGGGGCCGGCCACATACTTAAGGGGGCCGGCCACTCTGATCACAGGTTTTACTATTTCTTTCTGCTTTTTGACCCTCTTTTACTTAGGCTCAACTATCCTTACCTAGAAAACACCAACATCATTTAGAAATGCTTACACAAACTCAAATTTATACTACTTCTAAACTATTTTCTTCCAATAAATTGCCTCCCATTTTTCACTACCAATTCATCATCTTCCTCATTCATCATCAACCACCATTACTTTTATGGCATCCACTAAAGCTTCCACTTTCAAATATTCCAAAAGACTAAAAATAACATAATTCCACCAAGACAATTATTCATTGACCTTACTCAAGATGACACTAAAACCCCTTCACCAAAACACCAACTCTCATCTACAAGTGCTCTAAATGCACCTTCAAAAATAAAATCCACTAGGGCCACTTCATCATCCTTCATTGCTTCCAAACTCAAATCACCAACTTCTTCCACATCTCCATCAACCAATGGCTACTTGAACTCACCAATTTCACCTCCTCCAAGAGTACCTCCACCACCTCCAATACAAGAAAGTGAACCCATAGACATTACCTTAACACTTTTGCTAATAACTCCACTTGACATTCAATTCAATACTCCATCACCTCCAATTCCTTCACCACCTCTCTTTGCTCATCCTATTTCATGGAACCTACTTGAAGCATATGGAGCGACATGCTTGTGTTGTATCCACAATCGTAGACTCATCTTTAGCTTGAGAGATTAACTTCAATACATGTTTTCTTACATAGAACACATGCTTTCACAACCTCCACCTCCAAACACTCCACCACCATCAATCTCTCTAAACTAAACATAATCTATGTTTAGTCTCTCATGTTTTAAATAATTTTCAACCAACCTTTTGCTAGTAAGTCCTATGGTATTTTAGGAAAATTAGGACCTTTGTAGTTTTCTTTATGTATAATGTATTGTTATGCTTCAAGCATAATATTTAATTTCAAAGTATGCATGTTGTATGATTGTGTTTTTATACACAATTTTCTATGGTTAATGAATAGACTTGTATTCTATGCTCTTAAATATGCATTTTGTAGATTTTATGATTTTAATTATTTTGTGTTGGATGGTTGATTCCTATATATATACATAGTTGAGTTTAGTTGGTATGTATTTGTGATGATTGGTTAACACAAATATATGTTTAAATATTTTTCATGACATTGCTCTAAGTTAGACAGATATATTGGACTTGTTCTTCTAACTTGGTTTTGTAACAAAGTCATCATAGCTCGATTTCTTGGTGTCCTCAAACGAGGGGGAGCACACATCAAGAGGGAGCGCTAGTTCCGTCAGATTTTAATTTTATCATCGACATAGCCTTTTTGATTCTACAAAAATGGGAAGAAATGAAATAAAACTCACTGAATACTTGTTTAAAAAATAATTTTACATTTAATGAGTTTAGATTTTGTAATCATCAAAAAGGGGAAGATTGTTGATAGAAATAATGCCTAAAAATGTTACTGATATTTTTTAACTTCTTTACGTTTTGATAATCACAAAATGTAAAAACGCTCTATGTAAAATTAAACGTAAACAAGTCATTAGTCGTAAATTTTCATTTCGAAAATTAATCACTTAAAGGTATGAATCAATAAATGCTTAATTTATTTGTGATCAAAGGAATTTTTACTTTTCCTAAACCTTGCATTTTTATAAAATGTAACAAACATTTTTAAAACTTATACAAAACATTTTTGTATTTATAAGAAATGTTTTATTCAAAATAAATATTTTGTGTTTAAATTTTCCCCTTAAAATTGAATAAAACTGATCCAGGAAACACCTCTTCTGGAAAAGAGAAAAATAGGAGCGTCCTACTATGGGCGGCCCCTTATAGGTAGGGGCGGCCCCTTAGTGATAAGGGGGCCGGCCAGGGAGCTAAGGGGGGCAGCCTTGTAAAACGGCTCCCAGCTTTACCTATAAATAGTGGGTTGTTCCCCACAGATTTTTCACCTTTTGCACTTATTTTCTTTATGTTCAAAATCAGTTTATACATCTCCTATAATCCTTTGATCATTTAATCTTAAGCATTTATTTCCAAGTGATTCAAGCTTAGATCTTCAGGTGCAAGATAAGGATACTTCTTATCATCAAGCTACGAAGTATTATAGCTTAGGGTTTACGTAACGTAGTTACGATTGTGGTGTATCTTGTAATTCATTTATATCTCTTGTGATTATGTGTAATAGTTAGATCGGGTTGATCATGTTAGCACTTAGGTGAAGTGAATCCTTTGTAAGGGTGTTTAGTATTTTAGGCCTCAAAATACAAGTGTGTGGTAGATTGGTTCTAGCTAAGATTAGGACTCGACATTTGGCTTAGTGTCGGAAATTGGTATAAGCTACTTGTGTACGGTTTTCTCCACCTAAAGGGAGTTTGTTGACATAGTGAAGAGAACTCTCGATTTAGGTACTCGAGGAGTGGAGTAGTGTGTATAGGAGCTTCATTACCGAACCACTATAAATCTGTATGTTGTGGTTTGATCTTTCTAACTCTTATCTATTGTCTTACAAATTTACATCATTACTTATTGTCATTTATTTACTTAACTAGATTGTTCATATTGTGTGTACATTGAGATCACAAAAAATCAAATCAAACTTTTTATATATAAACGTCACATTAATTTAAAAAGTGGTAAACTATTCAACTCCCCTTCTAGTTTCCACAGTTGTTGTTGGTAGGTTTGTAGATTGTTTTAAAGGATGTTGAGATTAAAGACATGGATTTTGCTATTTCCTTATCCCTTGGAGCGTCTTCTTCATCACTGACAACTTCATGTTTTGACTCTAGAGGTGGAGAAGGAATTCTAGCAACCTATTTTCCTTTGCTTTAGGTAGTAGCTTGTGATCGGATTATTGACGTTGCAGGATTATAATTAGGTTTTGGTTAAGGATAGTAAGCTGGTTGTTGTTGTGTAGCATCAACAAGTATAAGTGGATTGGCATTCCTTGCTAACCTTTCAGCTTAAATTTCATTCACTTCATTCTGATGTTGCTTGAGGATGTCAAAAAGTATGTGATATGATACTTTCATGAGATTTTTTCCTTGCTTGACGATTATCACAAATATTTGCCATTCTGGTTAAAATTGAAGTAGAAACTTAACATTGGTTTGATGATTGGAGACATCATATTTTTTTCTAACCAGTTCATTCATCAGTTTGTAAAATTTGGAGTAGTACAACTCAAGTGATTCACCATGCCGTGATGTGAATTTCCCAAATTCCTAGAACAAATTAGTTTCCACATACTGCTTGTTAATGTTCTCACCCTACATTAAATGTTTAATTGCAATCTACATCTCTTTTGCATTAGCACAAGCATCCACTGTTGAGTAAATGTCATTATCAATCCCAGTTAGTATGATGTGAACTGCTTCAGCTTCAACATTAATTCTTTTCTTGATATTATCATTAATAGTAGAGTATGTTTCAAGCTTGGTTTTTGTTGGACGACCTGCATTACCATAAGTAGGAAGAACTTCAGGATAAGTAACCTCTTGGAATACATATGGACCATTGTCAATGTAGTCGTTGATGAGTTCATGATTTCGTCTTGTTGAAATGTATCTTTTGATTTGGGATTTCCACTGAACATAACTCCCAGCAATGAGAATTGGTGCACGATCTTTGCCACCAGCTTCCATAATAGCATTATGTGTAGCACTTGTAGACATTTTGTTGTTTTATGAATGGATTACGATCTTAAGTAGATAAAGTGATGTGTTGTATGTTTGTTGTTGGTGAAATCGTTGTCGATTTTAAATGCTTGTTAACCTTTGTTAGAATCCATGCAAACGAGGGACTAATAAAATGAAACAAAAAAGTTAACAAGTTAACTGTCGTTACTAAACTTAACAACCAAGGACTAACGATGCAAAACAATTTTAACGATGAGGTTTGTTTTGACAGGCTAATGGTCGTTAAATCTCAACTAACAAAGAACTAACGGTGCAAAAACTTTCAAGCTCACAGGTATATATTGTTATGTTGTCTTATGGCTTGTTTTATGAAAACCCTAATTACCCCGACTCATTCAACTCGGTAAATACCAAGTGAACTTACCCCTATAAGCTTCTAAAAGTGTTTATAACACGAAAAACCTTAATCAAGCACGATTCAAACATGCGTTTAACAAACAAAAACAATGATTCGAAAAGACGTTTAGCATTTAAGTTATTAAACAATAAGATTTATAAGCTTATGTCACGTGAACTTTAAACTTAAACCGCAAGAGTAGAACTTCAACCGCATGTTTGCAAAAGTTAAACCACGTAAGTTTTTACAAAGTTAAATCACATGTTTATTTGACACTTAAATCGTAGAGATCTAAAAAACATCTTGACCTAAACCGCTTAAGGGTAACTAACTTAAATCACAAGAAAGAGTTAAATCGCATAAGAAAAAAACTTAAACCGCATAAGCTTACTTAAATCGCTAAACTTGTGATATAGTTAAATTGCTTGAGCTGACTTAAATCGCTAAACCTGTGATTTAGTTAAATCGCATAAACATTTTTAAACCTCATGAGATTTTTAAATCGCATAGCAAATGTTAAATCGCTTGAGGTGACTTAAATTGCAAGTTTCATTCTTGTGTTAAATCGCACAGGTTATATTTCCTGTTAAATCGCTTAACACTTACATCACACGAGATAGAAACTTAAATCACTTAGATTTGTTTCGCACAACCTGCATAAATCGCTTTTTTTGCGAAATACTTAAATAGCATAAAGCATTTAAAATCGCATAAGTTCTTTCCGGTTAAATCACATAAACATCTAAATTGCTTGAATTTATGAAAACACGCAACACAATTCGTCCTTTAGTACTATCCCTTTTTCAAGTTGTAAATTGCTTAATCCTTTTAAAACCACAAAAACATGACTAAACAAAGTTTTAAACATAATTTTAAAGAAAAATAACCAACGGGTTATCTAATCCATGTCTAAAAACGTTTTTAATCTATAAAGACACAAACTTGTAATGATTTTTGACATTTAAAATACAAAGTTTATGACTTTTTAACACGTAATGAGTGTAGAACGATGTTAGACATGAAAATAAGCTAGAATCATCACAAACAAAACAAACCTCTACCCCGGGTAATTGATACCAAATGTAAGGTTTAAAACATTAATCTAAATCGCACATCATATATAAGAAATAGAGATAGAACTAGCGAGAGAAAGTAGAGAGAGATAGAAGAAAAAAAGAAGTGGGAGGATATTTATTTTACTAGAAGAGGAATGAAACACAAACAACCAACTATGAAAGCATAAAACTAGAGAGAGAAGAAGTTTAGAGAGAGAAAGTAAAGAGAAGAAGGAGTGGAGGGAAGGTTTTCTTTCTTACCAAATGAAACAATAACCAAACAACCTTTTCTCCACATGAGGAGAAGGGTATATATAGGTTCACTACAAGGTTTGACGCCTAGGGTAAGAGTTATGTGTTGGGCTTGGATTTTGGTTTACGCTTTGAGCCCTAAACATAGACAATATTAGATTAAAGTCCAAGCCCGTGTTCCCGACTAGTCTATTACAAAGTTTCTATCACGTAAGACCGACACTAATTGAGATGACCTTTACATTCTTATTTGAGTCTAATAATTCTAAGGCTAATAATTTAGCTTTGTATCGTAAAAAGTGTAAGCGACGTAAGTTTGGTTCTAGCTCGAACTAGAACCTGATATTTAGCTTTGTATCGGATAAAGTGTAAGCGGCGTTGTGAGGCTTCTCCGCCGAATAAGGAGCTTGTGGACATAGTGTTTATGAACTCTCTAGTTGGGTACTCGGTAAGTGAAGTAGGGCAAGGAAGGTGTCCTTGTAGACAAACCACTATAAATACTTGTGTCACGGTTCTATCTCTCTTTACTTTACTTATTGCATTACTTTCTTATTATTATTTACATTCTTGCATTCTCAAGTATACATTCATATACTTCTATATCAGAAGATTTTATATAAACTTGATCTAAATATTATGAAACGTAAATTTAAATCGGTAAAACTATTCAACCCCCCTTCTAGTTTTCCACGTTTAGCTTTAAGAGCTTATGACTTAACCATTTCTTTAGTTCTCTTAAAAACTACGCCATCGTTTTCTAATACCATTACATAAAAATTAAGGTGGCTGATTAGCTCATAAAGAGGAAGTGTCACTGAATCTTTGGCTTCTTCAATGGTCGTCACTTTGGCCTGCCATTTCAAAGGAAGTGCATGAAGAAACTTCCTCACATGGTTCTTGTTAGAATAGTCTTGATCTAAAGATTTAAGACTAGTAACAATAGCATTAAACGGTGTGAAGCCACTATTAATAGTTTCTTCATGAGAGATTGAGAACTTCTTATATTGTTAGATGAGAAGGTCAATCTTGCAATCCTTAACTTGTGAGTTACCTTGATAAGTAATAACTAGTGTATGCCAAATCTCCTTGGCGGGTTTACTCATAAAAACATATGCATACTCTTTACGTCGTAAGACATTGTAAAGAGTCATCTTGACTTCAATATTTTTGCCAAATTGTTCCTTCCCATCATCTTTTAATTTAGAAATTGGTGTCTCCATCTCTAACTTTGTATTTTGATCCGTCATCATGAATACAAAGTCACCAATTTAAATTACTTCCCACAAGTCAACATCTTTGGATTTAACATAATTCTCAAAGCGGGTTTTCTAAAAAACAAAACCCATCGGCTTCTAGGAAAGGTGATCTTTGCATATAACACCCCTCGACATAGTTCTCTTGAGCCATGGATCTTACTCTACTTTTCCAAAAATCAGGTTTAAAATTTTGAATTTGTGAAAAATAAGTTTTCAACTTAAAACGACTTATCGGGATGGTTTTAACGCTTGAAAACTTGAGTAAACCACTTTGATGACAATTTCAAAACCCTATAGTAGGGTGAATATGGTCTTTTTGACTTTTCTGAAGTTTAAAAAACTTCAAGTCACAAAGAGACCAAGTGATGAACTATCTACTTAACAACACAACCAAGAAGTGAAGAGAGAGAGGGAGAGAGAGAGGGAGAGAGAGAGAGAGAGACCATAATATATAATGGTTCGGGATAGGAGGGTTTATGTCATTTGTACGTATAGTTGCGAATCCATGACACATATACTATTACTCTAGTATAATCCTTATGGTGGACTACAAACCGTATACAACTTCACTACACCGATATTCTACCTTGAGAAACCACCCACAAAGACTCGTGATTCGACCTAACAACAAAAAACTTTCCCCTTGGAAGTATCAAAACCCTACTAGATCAACGCATGATCTAGGCTTAACCACAAAGGTGCAAGGCTTCATTTACAACCAAGTCGAATGATAGTTGATATAAGAATCAAGACCTAATCTAACCTAGATACCCGATTCTAATAAGAACGATATAGAGAAGAATACCCTTGACTTAACACACAAGTGTATATTAGGCACTTGTGTGGCTCTCCTACAGAGATGTGTTCTTTCAAAAATGATATAAGAGATTAGAACACAAGAAGTGTATTGGACTTAGAGGGATAGAGAGAAGAAATAAAGAGAAAGAAAGAATGTGAAGAGGTGAGGAATACACTAACCAAAAGTGGTATTTATAGGACAAAACCAAGAACTGGTTAAAACTAATTTATGGCTAGCGCACTGCCCATACGTGAGCATGCCAAGACCACTGTCTCGGTTTTGGTCTTTTAAATACCCGTTCTTGCTAAACCTCCAAGTGTACTTTACGCTTAGAACTTTCTAAGTTCATTCTAACACTTAAGGTTTTATAAGGTCAACCAACTCAAATAGCCATTTGATAAAATATTTGTGAAGTGTTTAAAAGATAGTTTTGGGGTGTTTGTCCATTTTCAAAGAGAAAAAGATAAACCAATAGACAAATGGATTATCTTTAGTTATTCTTCAATGATCGAATAATAGATTGCCTCCCATATTTAAACTTCAAAATTCAAATTAAATATTTAAGAGGTTGAGTGTAGAAATGGTTTTGCTAGTTGGCATATAAAGGAATATTCCAAGAATATCCTAAACTTGGGAACAAAGTGTGGATGTTGTGAGGGGAAAATGTGAAATTTAAATTTCAAATATGAGTGTGTGAGTTAACTAGGTGAGTGAGTGAGTAAGTTAAGGGTGAGTTGTAAAGTGAGTCAAATGGGACATATAAGAGCCTATGCTAGGCAAAGGAGACAAGCTTGAATAAAACAATAGTATTTTGAATATTATTGTTGAGGGTTGTGAGAGAGTTAAGTGATAAACAACATATATGGACGAAAGTGTCTTTGTCACTTCATCAAATACGGTTGTAATAACCACGGTTCCCCGTTAATCAGCATAAATATTGCATGTGATCAGGTAGAATTCAAGAGAATCTCCTTGACAGGGTTTTGCAGCTTCATTAGCTGTTCTTATTACTAGAGCGTCTCAAAGCAGACAACACGGTAAGAGTGAATTGGTAAGTTACTATCTTACCGATTAAGTCGTCAATACGTGTTCAGCTTTCCTATGTCCAAATAACCCTGTGAGGCTTCCCATGGACATAAGATTGAAAATTGATTTAGGAAAATCAGTCGATGTGTTAAGATGCAAACGGTTTTTATTACACACCAATAGTTTTATCTTATTCAAAATTCATTTGTCAATTCATAAGCTGGACCGAATCGATATCCAGTATCACAAGTTTGATCCGTGTAGGATCTTACAAGTCACCTACCATAGAGCTTGTTTGATGTTGGCTCTGGAAGGATTTCCATCGTCACTGTGAATACTTTTAAGTATCACTCTGATGTTCTGGCAAAATTACAAGGATAATGCGTAGGACTCTTGAGATATTTCTTGTTTTCACATTGTGTGAATCAGCAAGCATATTTTGGATAAGTGTCCTAATGAGATTTATGAATGATCTCTTTTATGGATCTAGACTCGATAGTGCACTTTGGTTTTAGTAATCGGAGGCTGGAGTAGACTGCCACCTTTTCAATACCAACTAACTCGGAGTGAGAAAGTCGATAGAAATATGTTTAATCTCCGTGAGAAATGAAACAAGAGTCTTTTGAGAGACTTTGAGTGGCTGGGAAGGGTTGTGTATTGCATCACTAGGTCTATGATGACTATCTTCAATACCAGACAATAGCTTAGTGTTTCTGATAGCATATGTATTGACTCGGTTTCTGCCTAAGTGTAAGGATGGCTTCTTTCTTTTCACCCTTTATTTTTAAATTTATTTTTGATTCTTTAACCCCTTCAATGCTTACCAAGACTTCATCACTAACACCTTGTTAGGTTTGTTCCAGTGCCAGCTCTATCTTAGTTTGCATTTTTCCCTTTTCTTACTTTACTCCCTTTTTCATCATACCTAAGGACTTTTATTCTAACTAATGGAATGTCCCTGGGAAGATCCCTTCGGTTCTGGCTGGATCATGGGAACAAATACCTAATCTTAACCACCTTATAACTCCAATTAATTATAGACAAGGTCGGTCTTTTGGTATTGTTCTCAGCCTTGAAACCATTTGTAATGCCCCCCCCCTCAACAATGTAGCAATCGATAGTCGAAATGTTTAGACATGAAGAGTGAAGCTTGTACTTGAGTCCTTAAAATCACATCTTTAGCCATATATTTTAATCATATTTTCTCCCCTTATCAAAAATGTCAAATCTCTTGATATTTTGGATATCACATATAGTTTAATCACATTTTCTCCCCTTATTAAAAATGTCAAATCTCTTGATATTTTGGATATCAATTGATTCAAATATGTTTGAAAACTGTTTGGGGAGAGAAATGTTCAGATTATTAACAAGCCTTATTAGGAATATTTTAAAGCTCCCCCTCAATTTATAAGGGTATTATATATATTGTTGAGTATGTTAATTTGAAAAAATTTGAATTTATTGAAAAATTGTAGAAAATTCATACTCAAACACTATGTATATTTGCCAATTATTATAAGTCTATACTACATATTCACATTATTCACAAGATAAGATTTGAGATTGGACCCGACGATCATACAATACGAGTCATCAGTTTGTAGTCCATCTCGAGTTCCCGAGTACCAACCAATCGCTCCAGATTCTGAATCATCCTTCTTTCCCGCATCTGCTTGTCAATAAGCTCGACCATAAGCTTTGACCTCCTTTTGTCTATAGCCGTCCACTTTCTCCTTTACATCTCCTTGTTATATCCCAGACGAAAATCAAGTATTCTGTGATGAAGCTCATCGCGAACAGTCTTGAGTGTCCCGTCATAGAACTTGTACAGCTCATCAGCCCGCATCACGTGTTTTTGTTTGTTCAAGTCTTCATAGATTACTCCTAGTGGTTTGTGTGATGGAGTGTAGAGTTCTTTGAATTCGATTTCAGGAAAGGTCTTCTGAGGTTCGGTGATGTTAAGTTTCTTCTTGTAACTCTCTACACCAAGCTGTAAATCCTCGACACATCTTTTGATGATAAGACTACTTGTGAACATACGAAGAGCCATAATAAAGTCAAAAATGTCACTGCAATCAAGATGGAATAAATTGTGTTGAACTGCAAGAAGAAGCATGTATTCAATGTCGTTCAAGTGTAGATTAACAAAGTCACATTCTTTAAACTTTATAGCTGTCGATCAGCTCTTTTCATCACAATCTCTTCCAAGTGACCATATCCATGCAGTTTCTTGACACTAACACTTTTCACACCAAGAATCTTCTGAGTGGAATAGACATTATGCTTGGAAAATTTGTTTACCTGAGATCTATACCAAAGCTTACGCCTTTCGCCCTAGTGCTTGATCCCCTTTTCAGCATCTTTATCATACCCATGTTTGATAGTACTCCAAAGCATAGGGGTCATGTCTTCAATTCCCACTATCTCATACCGAGCTGCTTTTGTCTTCATCATAGATGTAGTGTACTTTTTCTTCGGATCATAAGATTTTAGAAACTCCAGATCATTGTTGAAGAAGTATTCAGCAGCAACGGTTAGATGGCATGGGCGACCTTTCAGGGGAAGAGACTTGGTCAGGTCAAATGGGCAACGATCTCCTTCTTGATTGAGTCTGTTTGTCAATGCTTTGAAACACCCCTCCATATTATACTCAAGTTTAATGCTACTAGTGCATGTTCCTTTCAATAGGTTGTAAGCAGGTCCTACTAAGATTTCTTGAGTAAGAAGGTCTATCTTGAGTCAATTTAAAATATACTTAAAGAAGTCAATCGGAGTGGCTATTAGATTATCGAATGTGAGAGGATCCTTTGCAACAGAGACCATTTGGTTGAACCAAGGTTGTTCAGGTTGATCAAGTACAACTTGATGCTTGTTCCATTTCGGATCAGGAGTAGGAGGCCTTAGAGGTTGTTTAAACCAATCTTGAAATAAAGCTTTGTCCTTAGCTTGAGTAGAGTCATCATGTCGGTGATTGGAATCATGAATCACATATTCAGTAGGAGTGTTAACCGCATCATCCATTTCTACCTCAGCAGTTGGTTCTTCAATCAGTTCTTTTGCAGTTGCAGACTTACCGGTTTTAGAAATTTTTGATGAAGCTTTACCTTTGGAGGTTTCCTTGGTGGTGGATGGTTTCTTGGAAGACTCTGACTCTTTGGTTCTTCTCCTATTTGTCTTATTACCCTGGTTTGGTCTAGCTGAAGGGTCATCATCATCATCATGTTGTCTTTTATGATTCTTTACTGTATCAGCAACTCCCTTATGCATGGCATTTTCATCCTCTATTAATGCTTCCATAAGAGCATGGTATAAGGCATGATTAGCAGGATTTCTATTGAAAGACTTGTTTTCATGCATGGTCTGGTATAGAGCGCTTTTCTGATCATACTCTTTAAGTGTCGCCTTGTTAGTGGACTTAATGGTATACTTCGGCATCTTTTGCTTCTCTACTAGTTCCTTCTTTACCTTGCGAATCTCTAAAGCACTCTTCTCAGATTCTTGTTTAAGATTAATTGTTGGATTCTGAATCTTGCTTGACTCAGGAGCTGGCTTCTCAGAATATTTCTGAATAAGGTCTACAGTGTGTCTTTGTAGAACCTTTTGAAGATCGTCATCGATTTTAGATCCAAGATAATGTTCAAAAACCGTTGGAACTTGTGACTTGAGAGTAGCAAGAGCTTCAGCAGAGTGATCTATTTTCTTCAGCTCAGGCATATCATTTTCCAATTTTGCAACTCTTAGCTGAACATCAGTAAGTGCATTAGATTTAGGGACATCA
>BQNB010029901.1:3995-21529 GCA_026074375.1 Tanacetum coccineum
TTCTAACCCATGAAGAGCTCAAGAGATATAAGGTTTCAAGATCTTGTGAAGGTCTTGGGTAGGTTATGTTTTCGTGTTGAGTTTAATTTGAACGAACCAAAGAAAGAGAATAACATATTTGTTATTTTTCTTTCTTGATTGTTTCAGATATAAAAGAGGGTTAATCTCCCACGGATCTATGATGATGTTTGCTCAAACCTTGTAAATCTTAAAAGATTTTTGAATAAGTTTGATAATTTGAGATCTATTTATTTATTTTGAATCGAGTCTAGATGTGGATAGGGATTAATGTTGTCGTTGGTGAGATGGTATAGGATAGATTGAGGGTATTGATGTGATGTATGTCGTTGGATTTGTTGTTGGTAAGGCTGTTGTTGGTTGATTTAGTTAAGATATAGGATCTGTTGTGATTTGTTTTGTTGGGATATAGGATCCGGATTCTTTTCGTCGGATACATATATAGATAGGTTAAGTGATTTGATTTGGTATGATAAGAGTGATATATGGCTGATTTGGTTTATGTTGCCGGAACGTTTAGAAAATGGCCGGAATATTTTTTGTTTGGCATGTTAGTGTTTGATTTGTTGAAGAATAGAACAATGAAGATGATGAAATATAATAATAATAATAATAATAATAATAATGATCGGAGGGTACCTTTGTCATTTCATCTTACCAAACAGCCATTTAACAGTCAAACTAACAGAAATATCCGTTAAGGGACCAAACCCGATACGGGTCAAAAGTTTGGGGACTGGGTCCGTTAAAAAAGTTTCGGAGGGACTAAATCCGTTATACCCGACAAACATTAGGGACGAATTATGAAATTAACTCTTTAAGTTAATAAAAATTATGGTAATACATATTTGAAAAGTGATACGCAATCGTTTTGGACTGCATGCTACAGTAAAATGAACAGTACCCGACCCATTGGGCTCGGTTACTGTTTATCGGCAAAAAAAAACTTTATAATCCCCTTCCCTTCTTTGGCTAAAAATAAGAAAAAAAAATTTACGGGACGTACTCTCATTTTTAACTATTTACGACTTTTTATCGGTTTGGGCAAAAAAAAAACGCGCGATTGTCATTTAATATAAGAACAAAAACAAACTATTAAACATGAGACCGAAAAAATAAACCCGAAAAAAAAAATTAATGTCTCACAACAACGCGCGAAAAATTAATGCCCGCAGCAACGCGCGGGTAATCTTGCTTGTCAGAAAACAGCAAGAACTAAATAAAGACAACTGAAAGTTGTGCCGACATCAAAAGTGTGAAGATCATTTAAAGTGTAGAGAGTTTGAAGCTTATTATCTAACAAAGTTCTGTCGACAAAAATTAGGGTGATTTATAGTATTACTGATATTTTAAACATGGACACCTTAAGGTTCTCTAAATTTCCAATATATGAACCATGGTGGCAGCATGTTGGGGATGTACGTGGCGACTACCCTATGGACTTGGCTAATCTATTGTGGAGGGTGCGGATGCGGAAGCCTCAACAAAACCGCGAAAGCTTCTGTTGATGTCGCTGTTCGAACACCCAATAGGATCACGTGCATGCCAAAGTAATACGGAGTACAATTTATTGCTTGTTGCATACATTGACTTATAAATCTGATATGCATATTTCCTTTCTTTTGAAACAGAAAATACGCATACATTATTGTTAACTAAACGCACAATCTCTTGGTAACTAGACTATCTAGCATGATAAAGTTTGACCAGATATCTGTTCGGAGGGTTTTTTTTACGGCAATTTACTGGTATGTAACACCTAGCGAGGTAGGAAAATGAGGATATTCATATATAAAGTTTAATGGGTGCAATTGAAATGATTATATGTATGATATGAATTAATTACTCGTATAACCAAACCCTAGTAGCATATTCATAATTATCCAAACCAGTATGCCGTGTAAAAGGAAGCGCAACTTGGCTAGATTGTACAGCTTTGTTGGTTTACTCAGTTCCAAGTCACTTACCTTTAATTGAGTACATTTTACATTTTGTACTGAAAGATACTTATTTGTTTCAAGTACTCGATCAACACAATAAACGGGTTACCATTTTTTCTAAGGCGTACATAATTGTAGAAGAACCTAGCAAACTTGCAGGATAGTGTTAAAAAGAATTGAAGGTGATGGATACTTTTAAACCATTCTTTGGCTAAAAAGTTCTGTAGTTGTGTAACGACCCAATATCTTACCTAAACATATTTGTCATGTAAGGATTACAATCCCTTGGATCACTAAGCAACAACAGTGTTTATTAATTTTGATGAAATTAGTAAATAGCCAGAAGCTTTACTATACAAAAAAAAAGAGCTAGCTAGCCATAGGAAATGGAAAGAAAGTGAAGTGAACAGAGGAAGGGATGGAAGAAGAAAGACTGAAAAGAGAAGAGTCGAGGAGCATCTGGTGGAAGAAGCGATTTTTGGTATTGATGTTGACACTAAACTGTTGTTTTATTTTGTTTTTAGTTTGGGTTAGTCTTCCAAGAAAGGGAAGCTTCTTAAGAACTCCATCAGGGTTGACAGTTTTTGTCTATGATTTATTTATGCATGACACATCATCTTACATCATTATGGTGCCTTTTCCCTCTATCCATCCTCTCCGTACACCTCCATTTTCATTTTCATTTCCTTATATTTCATACCCTTTAACTCGGTATTTTGTTAACTTACAGGATCCAAACAGACACAATAACACTATCCAATGGAATAATATTATTGAAGGTGAATTTCATACCTTCGATTTCCTTTAAAGCATACACTTTATATAGAGTTACAAAGGATACGGATGAGTCTATCAACAAGAATACAACTCACACATTTAATGTACAGCTAATTTGATACTTATCCTATCACACGTCTAAAAGGATATGATTGATACTAATCCTATCATACAAGTAATCATCCAAATATATCACTTAATACAGTTTACACATCCAAATATAACAATTAATACGCCCCTACAGTTTGAGCGGAAAGAGGACGGACGCTCAAGCTGGATTGAAAATCTTCAAACAAAGATGAGGGAAGACCTTTGGTGAAGATATCAACATATTGAAAGCGAGATGGAACATGAAGGACCCGAACATGACCAGCCTTAACCAAATCACGAACTAAGTGTATATCAATCTCAATATGTTTGGTGCGTTGGTGTTGAACCGGGTTGGCTGACATATAAACTGCACTAACGTTATCACAGTAAACTAGTGTAGCTGTCAAAAGAGGAGAGTGTAACTCATGAAGGAGATTGCGTATCCATGCAGTTTCTGCAATAACATTAGCAACACCCTGGTATTCCGCTTCAGCACTAGAGCGGGAGATGGTGTGTTAACGTTTAGCAGACCACGAAAAAAGGTTATCACCCAGAAATACACAATAACCGGAAGTAGACCTGGGAGTAGTAGGGCAACCTGCCTAATCAGCATCAGTGTACCCAACTAAAGAAGTTGTAGCGGAAGCATATAAGTGAAGACCAAGCTCCAGGGTGCCCTGAACATAGCGCATGATATGTTTGAGAGCAGCAAAGTGCAGCTCCCTTAGATCATGCATATAGAGACAAATCTGTTGAACTGCATACGACAGATCTGGGCGAGTAAATGTAAGATACTAAAGCCCCCCTACAAGACTGCGGTATAAAGTAGGATCATGAACATGAACATGAACGTCGTTCGGACCCAATTTGGAGTCAGTGTCAACTGTTATCCGAGACGGGTTACAATTAACCAAGTGAGCACACTCAAGAAGTTGAAGAGTATACTTCTTTTGAGACAAAAATAACCATGTAGGATGACGAACAGCCGAGATGCCAAGAAAGTAATTAAGTGCCTCGAGATCGGTCATATCAAACTCTTTATGCAATGAGTCTACAATTTGCTGAAGTGGAACTAGAGAAGAAGCTGTGAGGATAATGTCGTCAACATATATAAGTAAATACGCAACATGAGAACCCTGTGTATATATAAACAATGAAGAATCACACCGACTAGGAGAAAAACCAGCCCGAGTAGCATAGCCTGCAAGTTAAAATTTTATTGTTTGAATGAATTACACTTAAAAAGTTAGTACATCTTAGTGAAAAAGTTACTGCATCACAATGTGTTTTTATAGTGCATTACAGTTACAGTTAAAAATTCTATTGCATCACATTATACAAAAAACTGATGCAGTAAATTTAACACTATGATGTACTAAAAAATATTCAACTAAAAAAAGATACTATAACTTAGATTCTACTTATTGTAGTTAACTAAATGATCAATGTTTGATAAGTTTTTTTACTTTTACTTAATGTCTGTTGGAAACTAAGTACTTTTTCTTATAATGACTTTAGTACTTAAAAGTTAGTACATCTCAATTAAAAAATTACTGCATCACAATGTATTTGTTAGTGCATTACAGTTAAAAAAGTTAGTACATCTCAATTAAAAAAGTTTAGCATCACAATGTATTTTTTGTTAATTACAAATTACAGTTAAAAAAAGTTAGTAATCTCACTTAAAAAAGAAGGAAGTTAGTACAATTAAAGTTATAATTTTAGTGTTTAAGGAAATTAACTAAAACAAGTTAGAATAAACAAGTCTTACGAATGTGGACACAAACTTTTCTGAAAAGATTAAGATATGAGATGAACTGTAATTGAAATTGGCGTAGAGGAGTTTGGACACTCCAGATCCTCTTATTAATCATTTTGCACAAGTTCAAAGCTTTTTCAGCTAACGGTGCCCACCCTTGTTTTAATACGATCTCAAACAGAGCACGCATCAAATGTCCCGCACTCTGCAGAACCAAAGTACAGCTTAAGTTAAGAAAATGTATCATGACATCATAAATATGAATTACATAAACATAAAAAAAGAATTAGAAGACTTTCTTTCTAATAAAGCCACTACAAGGCTAGCGTGCACCAATTGTTAAGGATAAAAATCAACAGCTTTAGGCACTTGGCTGCGAAATATAGGCTTGAAGTAAGACATTGATCTTAGCACTTGGCTCTTCCTATCCTTCTTTGATGGGAACTGGAACACGATCCAACAGCTTTGCAAGCTCCATCTTCTCATCTTGTCTTACTGTTACATATTTGAACTCCTCACTTTGAGAGAACAACCTACATAGCTCGATATCACTCATGGTAGGCTTTAAATGCTCATTGTAAGTGGCGATTGTTCCGTGAGTTATGTAATAGTAACTTGCGATTCGATCCAAGTCCGTGACCTGAAAGTAGCCATTTTTCCTATCATACTTCACCAAGTTATTTTTGTCCAGTATTGTGGCAGCAGTATGAACCTGCAAATAATAGAATATTAGTTAAATATTCAGTGTTTTAACCAAAACAATGTGGATATATAAATCTATAATTCACTCATTTAGACCAATCAATTTTAAACAAAAAAACTTAAGTTCAAATATGCAAGGAAACATGTATAGGATATGCACATCATGCAATAATAACTACGAAATGAGCTTAAGAATACTCTTTAAGCACTCAAGTGGAAACTAAAATAACGGCACTGATGCACTTTGGCACTTTATTAAGTACGGAGTATTATATTTACCATCAGAAAAAGTCAAAACAACATACTTTAGAAACTCAACAAAGTAACGAACCAACATGACAAATTAAAATGGAAAATATAATCTCTGAAATCACACGGAAAAACTATTCTCTGGGTGATTACGATTGATGTAATTATAGTGAAGAGTGCATATAAGAAAATAAATGCATATGCAATGCACACCTCAATAATTAAATAAAGAAGAGGAGGAAACCACAAATAATGCGCATGAACTTAACAGATAGTCAAAGCTTAAAGTGCAGAGATAAACTTACCAAATCAGCTCTCCTCTCCTCGACTAAAGGATCTGTATTCAGAATATCAGCTGGTAAACCATAAAGTGTAGGATTCCGTACCATACGAACATACAAGTATGCGTAACCAAGCCAATGTTGGGCTTCTTTTGCATTCTGGATAGTTCCAAGAACTATTTATTCGTTCAAATGATCAGCCAGCTTTGAAACAAACTGACTTTCAATAGGAAGCTGCTGGTTCATCAGTGACAGATAGTATTGCAGCTCACTATGACCAGTTATAATAATCCCTTCACCGTAAGTGTCGTATTGTGGCCTTCCCACACGACCCAACATCTGCATAACATCCAAAGGACTCAGCTTTGTCCATGCACCCTTTTCGGGATTGTAGATTTGTGTTCCCTTTATAATGACGGTGTGGGCAGGCAAATTCACACCCCAGGCAAGAGTGGCTGTTGAAACAAGTACTTGAATGTGTCCCTCGGCAAACGGATCCTCAACAAGTTGACGATCATTCCTGGCCATTCCCGCATTATGAATTGCCAAACCATACGGCAAGAGATCTTTAAGATCATTGCTTTTCACAAGCTCAGTATGTTCATGGAGAATCTCACGGCTGGCACTATCCTCTTTTAAAAAGATCCCTAAAGTATCATTAGCAAGGGCAGTGTCTCTAATTGCACGAGCAGTCTTTGTCGTTTCTTTCCTCGAATGCACAAATATAAGCACCAGATGCTTTCCAGCCACCACCAACACCTTTTCATAACAAATATCATTCATCAACTGAAATCTCTGCAATGGCTTCTTTACGGTAATTCCAATGTACTGCTGAGCAAGTGGAACCGGCCTAAAAGAGTTGTCAAAATGAAAAAGACCCTTTTTCAAGTCGATTCACAAAAATAATGCAACATCATCATAGTTGGGTAGTGTAGCAGATAATCCAACCAACCGAATATGTTCCTTTGTCGTCTCAACTTGTCTAACGGTCCTTGCGACAATACTCTCCAGAACAGGTCCTCTGTTATCATGCAGAAGATGGATTTCATCAATAATAAGTAACTTCACAAGGTGAGTATACGTACGATCTCCTGATTTTCTGGTTATAATATCCTACTTTTCGGGAGTAGTGACGATGATTTGTGTTTCTTCAATCTGTTGTCGAGTCAAAGACTGATCTCCACTCAACTCCATCACAGTGACACCATAATCCTTCAAACGATTAGACAAATTCCCAATGACCTCAGCAACAAGGGCTTTCATTGGTGCCACATACACAATCTTGTAGTCATTGTGGTTAAACGTACCATCTTCATTCATATTCAAACCTATCTGCTGAAGTATTGTGAGCAGAGCAACGTTGGTCTTACCTGCTCCAGTAGGGGCACACAGTAACAAATTGTCTGCTTTGTACATAGCAGTCTCATAAACTCTACTCTGAACCCTATTCAAACTGGTCATTCCTGAAAAAGCAGGTTGCACCCAACTTGGCATGTCTTTAATTGATACGAGCTTAATTTGATAGCCTACTACATCATATTCAAAATAACGAACTTAATTTGATAAAAAAGCAAGATTTTAGTAACCAAAACTAACAAAACCTATAAGTAGCCTGACTAAACCACATACACGACAAGTGAGTAGCTACTGCATCATAGTCCAAAAGCAGGTGCATCGTTCACACAATATACAAACACTTTTTTGCACCCTAATACAACCTATACGTAGCCTATATCAACCATATACACAAGAATTAAGCAGCTAGTGCATCACGGTCCAAAACCAGGTGCATCATTCATACAACAAAGAATACAAACACATTTTCGCACAAAATACAACCTATACATAGCCTATTTTAACCTTATACACAACAATTAGGTAGCTACTGCATCACAGTTCATACCAAGGTGCATCATTCATACAATAGAGAATATAAACACATTTTCGCACAAAATACAACCTATATGTATCATTCTTTAGACTTATACACAATAATTAAGCAAATACTGCATCACGGTTCAAAATAAGCTGCATCATTCATACAACCACGTAGAAAAATGCATTCTAACCTTCTGACACATAGTATAACCTCATGTAGCCTAATCCAGCCATATAGCCAACAACTAGTGCATACCAGTTACAAATCTATTGCATTAGTTATAAACATACACATCCAAACACATATTCAAAATATTTAATAAACCACAACATCAAATTGAAAATAACAAACTTAAGTTGAAAAAAAAACACAATTTTAGTAAAAGAAAATTAACAAAATATACACTAACAAGGTTAGGGTTCGTAAATCAACTTACGATGTCGTTTAAGATGCGCTTAATTCGTATTCATCATCGTTAACACCATGATTCAGTAACAATTCGATGTGATTCGAATGTTTAAGATGTGCTAAAAAAATTAACGATTTCATGATGAAGATAAGATGCAACGATTATTCAGTTAGATTAGAAAGGAATATGATTAAGTTTTGTGTGAATTTTTAGAGAGAGAGTGTGAAATTTTAGAGAGAAGTGAGGTCGTAGATCTGATATAGGAAACTAAATGTTTTGGGTTTGTTTTAACTATGGTAGAGTAGGCCCCTCAAGTTTGCATTATTTACCAAAATGCCAACGCCTGATTTGATCTGGTCAAACCTGGTCAAATCTGATCCGATGGTTAGGAGGGCTTCCTAGCCTTTTTTTTTTAAAACCACTTTCTCAATTATCCCAATCTTATATATTTATTATATATATTATATATATAATATATATATTATATGTATGTGTGTGTGTGTGTATATACCATATGTATATGTATATATACATATATATAGATATTGATATGTATAGATATTTATATATATATATTATATATTTATATATAATCATATATATAATTATATATTTCATATATACTATATATATACAACATATATAACCATATATACTACATAACATTACTTACAAACACACACACAACACATATATATTCTTATAGATATAATTATATTCAATAAGCATAGTGATTGAGTGCTTTTAGTCCATATTAATTTCTGAAGATCTTTTTTTGCACAATATATAACAAAACGCCACATTATATAATAAGAAAAACAAATCGGTGGGTTCAAACCCCGTGGATTATTCGGCCAATGTATCGGGCCACATTTATATAATAAGCAAAATCATATCAAACAATTAATCATACTAAAACACGTAGACATTTAATGCACATTAAAATACAACCAATATACGCAACAAACACGAAATTAAGACCCTCAACGTGTTGTCGGAATCATCCTAGACCACGTGGTACACATACATCGATTACTCGATTGAAAAGGTCACTATACTTGATGTAAACAAGAAAACTACAAAAGCTGATTGAGCAGAATTTTCGACTTCAAACCACGAGCAGGCAAGGAAAGAGCATTCCTTGCTTTTTACACTAAACATGAAAGTTTTTGCTGCAGGAGTTGTGATATCCCAAAAAAACTTTCGTGGTACAATTCCTTACGGTTTGTCGGAAAATCAGTCTTTAGTGGGCGAAGGTCTAGGAATCAGCACTTAAAAATAATCAACCACTTATGCAAATTCAAGGCGTATCAAGTTTTAAGCATCAAATAAGCATACCAGCTTGTCAATAATGCATAATAGACATATTAAGCTTAATGAACCATGGTTTATATGCACGTAAACACATGGTTGACAATTTATAAAAATAAATAAGCAACAAGTCAATAAACGCGAATTAAGCCAAGCAACATAATAAGCGTGTATAATCATGTAAAAATACAAACCATATTTATTTTTCCATATTTTAAGTGACTCTTAGGAGTCTTTATTTTCACAAAAATAAAACCCTATAGGGGTCACACATAAAAGCAAGAAAAATATAACAATATGCGTTTTTAAGCATTTTACCCGTTTTTTATGTAATTATAAAGCTATATGAGCGGCTCATGATGCCGCTGTTGAAATTAGTTATCTAATAACCTATTATTACACATAATAATATACGAGCCACACAGCGAAATATAAACACATATAGCCAATATAATTAACACAAAACATAAACGGGAAACCGTACCGTATAGCAATCAAGCTATGAGAGAACCAGAGCTTCTTCAAAATATGCACGTGTGTTACACCGTGCGAAACCAAAACCTTTCAAGTTACTAAAGGAAGTAACCTCTACGTGTATCCACACTACACGTTAACCAATATCACCCGAATGCTATTTCTTCGAACTAACGAATACCGAATACTAGAAAATCGCACTTCGGATTCCCTACGTGAGGCTTCCTTAGGACGACTAGAGAGAAGAGAAAAGGAGAAGGGATGGAGATATATGATCATAAATGATCTCCTTATATAGGGGTGGAATTATGACATCTAATTATGACAACTAGTCCTAATTAAACAAAAGCCCATCCTCCATTTTCTCTTGTATATGGTCGTCCACTACACAAGCCCAAACACCCCTTGGGTTGGCTTTGTATAATTATTATGTACATTATTAACTTTATTAAAAAGGGGAACCGGGTTAACCCAAATGCATTTAATGTGTTGTTGGATCGACCAGCCGGAATCCACTAATCCTGCCTGAAACTCGCCGGAAGTTGGCCAGCTCCGCCGGAAGCCATACCCGGCCCGACCCATACATTTATTATTAACCATTGTTTTGCTACGTGTCCTCCTCTTCATACGTGTCCTTCCAAGAAAAACACACATAACAACTCACCCTCAAATCTTTCTCTCACAAAATCTGTCACTCTTCTAGATCCATCTTTTCATCTTCCCCATCTCATTTTATTTAGTTAATTGAAGGATGATTGAGTATCCATCTCTGTGGTTTATTCTAGGGTTTTCCTCTCCACTTATCATTCATCTTCGTCACATACTATTGTTCATGTATGTACGAAAAATGATATTGGTTGATTATGTGCATGTAAGTTAGGCTTTTGATGGTTGGAGAGGTGCCTTCTTGGTTAAACTTTTTTATTAGCATATGTATCCAAGATTAAAGGTATGTGCAATTTTAAATTAGTTTGCAATTGTTTCTTTTCAAGTGGTGGTTTAGGGTTTAGTTGAATTGGTGGTGAGTGGTGATGGTAAAGCGGTGGAGATGGTGGTTAAGCATTGTGGTTGCTCAGATGAAGGTGTCTCATGGGGATGAAGGTTTAAAAGATATAGGGGGAACCAAATCAGTGTGTTTGAATTTGTAGTTTCTAGGTGTAAATTATAGCTTTTTAAGTAGTCATATGGCTTATTTGAGTTTATGCTTATGCTTTATAAGCTCACTTTTGTGGCTTATTTAAAACTTTTCGGCTTATATAAATTCATTATGTCATAATCAACTTATATAAGCCGAGAAGTTTCAAAATCAACCACAAAAGTAGACTTATGAAACATACGCCCAAAACCAAATAAGCCGTAAGCCGGCTATATAAGCCGAAACAAACACCCCCTTAGTGTTTAGATAGTAGGCTTATGTAGTAGGCTTATAGCTTATTTGAGTTTAGGCTTATGCTTTATAAGCTCACTCTTGTGGCTTATTTTGAAATTTTTTGGCTTATTTAAATTCACCCAAGAAGTTTCAAAATCATCCACAAAAAGTGGACTTATGAAACATATGCCCAAAGCTAAATAAACCGTAAGCCGGCTATATAAGCCGAAACAAACACCCCCTTACTAATTAGATAGTAGGCTTAAAAAGATTTAAAATAAGCAAGAAGTTTTTTCGGCCCATTCTACTTGCTGGTGATGGGGATAAAACGTTGCTTTGACAAACGAATGAGGCTCAGGCGAAAAAGAAGCTAGGAATTTCATAAACGACCGTTTGAGCCTCTTTCACCATAATATGATTTTCTTTAATTCAAATGAATATGCCAATGATTTCATTTTCACCATTTTTATATCTGAAATGACCTTTTCCAAATGGGTTGTGATGATTGTTGTAATTTGAGCGAAATGATATAGGTCATTAAAGATCTGACCGTAACTTGGCGTGGCAATGACCGGATGGCGTAGTATAAATGGTTACTATGCAACCGGGTTTTCTTTGCAGCCATGGCTGGATTCTGATCTTTCTGTGACCCGACCCCCATTTACACATCTGAGCCTAATTATTTAATGATAAGTTATGCTTCACATATCCTGAAAATGGACTGAATTTCAAAGTTATGGGTTTTCCTTGGTTACGATCCTTTATTTTCAAGATTTTACAACGATAGCAGTGTTGTAAAAAAAGTGAAAATGCATTTACCTATTTATGTCTATTCTTTACAGGTTCTACGCAGAATTTATTTTTTTTAAAAGAAGTCGTATTTGTACACCACGACACATGTTCTTGCTGCCAAGGTATGCTGAACGCCCTTTCATTTGGAAACGCACTTATTGCTTATATGTTTGAGCCATTAGGATCATGTTTCTGTCTCTTGAAAAGGAAATGTTTTTGTCGCCTTGATCATGATCGTTCATAAGCTATTGGACGTTCAGTTGATTTCCAGTAACAAAATCAAGGTCTACATGAATCTTGCAATCCCGGGTATGATGTTAAAACTAATATCAAAATTCATTTTTCTAACAATTTCGTTGCGGCTTTAATGTTTGGGGGTTTTCTTATATGTTTTTGATTTTAGCTTTTGATTATAAGTTTGAGTAGTTAGGGTTTTTGTTTGTATTTTTGGGTGTTTTTATTAGATATCGATAAGTTTGTGTAGTTAGGATTTGAGGTTTTGTTTGGATCAGGAAGGATTTCTTTAGCTTTGTGTGAACCCAAACATGTCGAACCGTGTTTCATATGTCCTTGTCATAGTACTTAAGGGGTGTTTGTCTAAGCTTATTGACCATAACTTAAATCAGTTATAAAAACCGCATTTAATACCAGAGCTTATAAAAACAACAGAATTGACTGATTATGTGGGTCAGATTATGATTTTTGATAAATAGGAAAGGAATTATTGCACCAATTTTTTTATTGAATAGAGGTAAACAGATCTGCTTATTTCTAGCTTTAATCTGTTGAGTACTTGATCAAATTATGTGTTTTTATGAGCTCATTTAGTGGTTAGGGAGTGTTTGTTTCGGCTTACATACGCAGCTTATGACTTATTTGGTTTTGGGTATATCTTTCATAAGCTCACTTTTTGTTGCTTACTTTGAATCTTTTTGGCTTATATATGCGACTTATGGCTTATTTGGTTTTTTGCTTATGTTTCATAAACTCACTTTTTGTGGCTTATTTTGAATCTTTCCAACTCATGTAAGATTATTATGACATAATAAACTATATGAAAGTTTCTAAATAAGCAAAAAAAGTGAGTGTATGAAACATAAGCCCAAAACCAAATAAGCCATAAGCCAGCTATATAAGCCGAAATCTTTTAAAATAAGCAACAAAAAGTGAGCCTATGAAAGATATACCCAAAATCAAAATTTTTGACTGTTTTAATGGGTATTCGGGTGTTTGTCACGTGTTCGGGAATTTGATTAAATTATGAATCAAAACGAAGTCCGACATCGATTCATGTTGTGTTGCTATGGAAATTAGAAGGGTGGTGGAGTGCGAGCGTTGCTCGCCTCAGCAACCTCTACAAGCGATAAAGTGTTATGCGATTGTTGAAGCAATTGATTTTGATACGGGGTTTGCTTCATTTGTGTTGGGAGATAACCCAATACTCTCTTCGATGCCGCCGATCTCTTCGTTGCCGCCGTTGATGGTGTGTGGCGTTTGTGGTCGGTTGGTTACGTCGTTGAGCTTATATGGATGCTTTGTTTTGTGACTGTTATGATTTATGGGGATTTGTTGAATCGAGTTGTGGTGATGACGTCATTGGCGGTGACGATTATGGCTACACCTGCTCCTACTAGCGATGGTATATCTCTCCTTTTAATTAATTGTTCATTTTTTTATATTATATTACTTGATGCACCATGCATATGTGTTTTTATTCTTAGATCTGATATATGCTCTATGATTTTAGTAAAAAAAACATTAGGTGTTTTATGTGATATTGAGCTCATCTAGCGGTTAGGGGGTGTTTGTTTCGGCTTACATACGCAGCTTATGACTTATTTGGTTTTGGGTATATCTTTTAAAAGCTCACTTTTTGATGCTTACTTTGAATCTTTTCGGCTTATATATGCGGTGATAAGTGTAAAATACACATATCCGTTTGTACCTAAAATAACTCAATTAAACCCAAAACACAGTGAAAATGGCAAACATATACTTGTTTTTGTGTTAAGTGTGTGCAGGTACGGATATATGAAAAATCACAAGAAAATCGTCAAAAACGGGCAAGCACGGACACAAGAACGGAAGAGTGTACAGAAGCCGGAAGCCAAAGCCAAAAAAAGTTAAATCTTCAGTCAACTCCAGTCAATCTTGGTCAACAGAAGTCAACCGCAAAGGAAAAAATCCAAAATATTCCACTTTAGTCCTCCAAGTTTCAAAAGTTGCAAAAATAGTCCCTTAAACCCTAAATGGGCCATACCCGGATCTAAAAGCCCAATCCCTTAGCCCAATAATCCTTTTCATAAAACTCCAAGGGCCATTGTTGTCATTTCCAAAAGTCTCTTTTTTACACTACACCTCTTATAACCAACAACAAGGACCATATTTGCAATATCCTTAAAGTTTAAACCGAATTACCCCCTTTTTAGTTTAAAAGGCGCGAAAGGATGAATTATTATTCATCATCGTCTCCATTTTAACTCAGGGTAAAACGAGAGGGCAAATCAAAATTAAAGGGTGCTTAGGTCAATTCAAGTGATCGCATACAAGATGGCAGGGAGAGATTAGTCAAATCAAAAGCATTCTCATAAGCTCACCCAGCATTCAAAGTCCACGTGGCTATGGAGAAAGCATAAAGGAATTAGGAATTTGCACTACATTCACTCACAAAACTAGCACAAGTTGTCACATCATGAGAATGACAGCTTGGCAATCTTTGAGCATCCACATTTTGATCCAACGGCTTACAATAGCCCTTAAATGATTGAAGAAATGATTGGTTGGGATTGATTGGAGCGTGGGCATCAAGCCAGACCTAGAAGCTTCGGGGATCGGCTATAAATAGGCTCTCACCTCACACACACACACAGGATCTAGTTTTTTTAGTAGCATTTCTAGGTAGCCTTAAAATTTCGTTTTTAGCTAAATGTAATTTTCCTTAAATGTTTTGTAATTTCTTTTTAAAAGTAATGTAATCAGTTCTTTTGTTAATGAAATTCAGTATTTACATTCATAAGCTCTCTCTCTTTTTCATTTGTCCTAAATTTTTAAGCTAAAGCTAAATAAGCTCCTATAAGCTCAAGAGCTCTCATAAGTCTTTAAGCTTATGATTGAGCTTAACTCAACCTTAATCATACTTGAATCAAATAAACCAGCTTAAATTACCTTAACTTGTGGATTGAAGCTTTTTGGAAAGGGATCTAGAAATGGAAGAGATCTCAGGACTTTTACTCCTAGCGTATTATAAGCTAGGAGGCTTTGTAGCAAAGCTCTAAGAAGCCCTTTATGTTTGATAAGCTGAAGCTCCAGTAAGTTTTCTTTTTAATTTCCTTGCTTTTAAATTCTAGCTTTAAATCGATGTCTTATTGCTTTATAATTAGATGCTGCTTATTTGCTTAAAGTAGTAGCTTATTTGTGCTTATTTCTACTTAATATTGCTTGTTAGACTATATTGATCATCTGTTTTTAGCTAGCTAGTTATAAATCTTAGTGTTTTCATATCTGTCATTTAAATCTATAAAAAGCCAAAAATATAGTAGCCTAGTCTTAAATCTTAAATTTTAGCTTAATTTAGTTGTTAAATTGTGTTTAAATAAGTTGTTATAAGCCCCTAGTTATCTGGTAGTCTAGTTTTCATAAGTATAATGTTTAGTTTTAAAAGCGTAATCAAATTATGCCATGTTATTAAGGGGTGTTTGGAATAACTATGTTTGACCTCAAATAGTCAAAGTAACTAGGGGAATTTCATTTGGACAGCTGAGATTTCTCAAGTTATTAAGTTTTTAAGAGGTTTTGAGGTTTAGTTTGCTTAATAAATCATTTTGAGTCTTATTTACTTAGTTCCTACACCAGGGGATTTTTCTTTTTGTCTTAGCTTGTCAAAAATTTGATCCAAGTTTCCTAGGCTTAAAAGTTTGTTTGCTGGTTGTAATTTAACACTCATTGAGTTGAATTAGTATAGTAGAAACCACCTTGGTGGCCTGCATTTGTTTCTAGCTCATTTGCAAATTGCAATCAGCAGTAGTAACATCAGTTAATACTGGTTGACTTTTTAAGCTTCATTTTAAGTAGTATTTTATAGGACTTTAGTTCTAAAGTTCCCTATAGCTCATAGATTAGATCTAGTTAAAGTTAGATTAAATATTACTTCTAATTTTTAGCTTATTCTTAAGGTGCATTTGTTTTTAAAAGTTCATAATATCCAAAATTCCAAAAAACAGTAGTTACTTAGATTAGCCTTTTAGTTTTAAAACTTAGCTTATCGTAGCTGTGTTAATGATGTGAATTCATTGATAGTAGTGGTATTGTTAATGTTCTCATAAGACTCAGTTTCTGTCTTGGCTTTTGATTGTATTCTAGCTTATTAGATTTTTTGAGCATTTTGAGTTTAGTGTGTTTGCCTATTTGAGCCTTAATTTCAGTCAACATAAAGTGGTTTTAAATAGGATCTTAGCTTATTTAAATTAGCTTAAGCACATCTCAAGGGATTTTGAACATTTTTTATTTTTCAATTTGAGCTTAACTTGAGTTTTTTACAAGTGATTAAGTAGAATCAAGCAAAAGCAAGCTTAAACACCACTTTCTGAAACATCTTTTAATAAGCTGTTTTACGAGCTTAATAGTTAGTTTAGCTTATGTCTCGTTTTATTAAAAAAGTTAATTTGTTCTCCTTTCATATGTGTTCCTCTTTAAGCCCTAGTTATACAGGTTTATCATAAGTCAAAAAAAATATAAAAGAAATAGCAAAAAGGGGGTTGCCTTGTCTCGAACCCACGACCTCCCATACACAACACACACTCTTTACATCATGCTACAATAGCTCATCCGTCAACCTCCCTTTCTTTTTAATCTTTATACACGTTTTCCTTTTACTAGTTTTAATAAGCCGTAGCTAAATAAGCCGTTTTCACAGCTTATTTGATAAGTTGAGTTGTTTCTTTTAATTTTCTAGTAATCTTTATTACATTTTAGATTTTTCCTTAATTTTTTGTAATTTTCCATCAATTAGTTTATTTTTAATAGTTTTTCAAAAGTTTAAATCTTAGAAAATACATAAAAAATAGAAAAAGTTTTAAAAAATTACAAAAAAAATAGTTTTTAGTTTTATAAAAATTACTTTTAGGTTTACATTCAGTAAAATCATTTTTATACCTTTTGGATTTTAATTTTCATTTTTGAGCTTTTATTTTTAATTTTAAAAATAGGATTTTAATTTTTAAAATAGTTAAAAATATTTTTTTGAGTTTTTATGTTATTTTAGACTTTTCTAAGTTTAAAAATCATTTTTCTTAATTTTTAGAACTTAATTTGCTATTTTTTAGGATTTAATTAGTTAAATTAGTTTTTAATTCATAATAAATTCAAAAATAATCAAAAAAAATATTTTTCTTTTTATTAAAATTTTATTTTATTCTATTTTAGGTTTAGAAATTGAGTTTGCATTTTTAGGAGTTAATTTATTGTTTTTGCTTATTTGTCGCGCTC
>BQNB010029901.1:23655-55358 GCA_026074375.1 Tanacetum coccineum
TTATTCAATTGGAGAGAGATAATAACAATGTACACAATGCCTGGGGATTTAAACAAAAGAAATTGCAGAAAAATAGGAACTACCCACTACTTCCTAAAGACCAGGTATCACAACTGTCACGTGGCCTTGATTTATTCTTCCTACTTAAAATAGATGTGCAATCAAAATTAAATAAAACTTCTGAATTATTTTAACAAATCCCAAATATTTCAAATTTCTTAAATTCATTCAAATTTCTGACACAAACTGTTGACAATACAAGATAACTGAAACTTATTATTTCACCATTGTGAACAAAAGGAAATAAAAGACCCAATTACAAACACAGTTTTCAATATAAATTCTGCAGACGTTTCAGTTCTTGTACTTCTGGTATAATCGGGTTGAACTCAATCTTCGTAACATCCGTAGATTCCAGAATGTTACCTAAAAGATATGTAACTTATGTTAATCTTTGAGATATTTACAGTACTTAAATCTGAATTTGAAAACAATTATAATACTTTAAATTGGTAGTTACCTGTTTGTGTACGTGTAAGTTTAACTCGAGCTGCATATATGCTAACATTTTCGTAACTTGCTTTTGCAATCATTTCTGGAAGCGCACCCGGAATGTGATGCAAAATCAACTTTATTTCTTGGCCCCTGTTGTCATTACTCGGGTGGGTTTCTTCCTCATCATCAAGGTTAATGACTTCATCCCATTTGCATCAAGTTTTCGAACCTTTTACGTTTCTTCTGAGTCTGAAATATAAAACAAATAAACTTTAGTAAATTGTAATATGGTTATATTCATCAGGTATGTTAAATGTTTGTTAAAGAAATATAAAGTTTGTTTGCTTATGATTACATCGACAAGTCGGTTTTGTTGATATTGAACTTGAAAATAGACTGGGAGAGGTGCATGGGTTGGAAGAGGGGCATGTGAGGCTGGAACTGGACCAAGGGACAAAGATGCCAACAACATTGCATGACTTTAGCCCGTATTTATTGAGTACAAGGAAGAATGGAGGGTTAGGAGGTTATTGGAAGGAGATTTTTGATTATGAAATGGATTGTGTGACATATATAGTGATGAAACGTAATAGACTTTTAAATGGGTTTTTTGTCAACACATGCAAGTTACAAATGCATACATTAAATTCTGGTGTGATGAATTGACTATGACTATTGATAAAACGTAACATGTATAAACTTTTCCAAATAGGTAATCTTTTTTACTTAAAATTTTAAGACTTCTAATTTTAGAAATTGGCTAAATGCTTTATAAAGTAGTAGAGATAATACCTATTTTGTCGCCGTTATTAACAGTGAAATCAATCTCATATCTTTACTGATTTTAATTCTATGAATTTCAATTCTCTAAAACTTATTTTATTTCTTTTAATTTCTTTCTATCAAACTAAAGTATTAATGATTATTTGTTAATGATTTGTTTACCTTTAGGCTGTGGCTAGGCTTAATAACTTAGGGGGTGCCTGGTTCATAATGAGTAATAGAAATAGGAATAGCAATGGGAATACTAAAGAATATAATGAGTATTTCCATTATAATTGATTGTGCTTGATTTATATTAATTAGCAAAAACTAATCACTTTAAATAAAAAACTTTTAAAAGTTTTTAAACCAACAGTTACTCATAAATTAGAAAAGTCAATCGTGAAAAGAACATCAAATATACAAAAGAATATAAAAAATGGATTGCATGTATATACTTTGGTTAAGATATTTGTATGTTTCATGTAATATTACATATTGAACAAATAATATTTTTTTTCAACATGCATGATCACAAATTTGTTGTTGTTGGAATGAAAACACACGAAGAAATGTATTTGAAAGGAATCAATTTTATGTTATTTCGTTGCTTTTGCTCAATTAGTGAGAATTAGGGCTGTAAACGAACTGAACGTTCAGTAAAAATCCGTTTATGTTCGTTTCTTTATTAAATGAACGAACATGAACAACATTTTATGTTCGTTTAGTTAAATGAACGAACATGAACAAAAGTCTTGTTCATTCATTTATGTTCGTGAACGTCCGATTATTCGTTCGTTTATGATCGTATATATGTTTATGATTGTCTATCGTATTTTTTTATTATATAGTTTTAAAATTGTTTTACTTAAACAAAACAACACTTATATAACACAATATGGTGTATATTATTGTGAATTTTATGTTTATTTACGTCTGATCATTTATGTTCGTTCGTTTATGTTCGTTTAGTGTCTAAATGAACAAATGATGACATCAAATAACGTCACTTTTATAGCATCATTTATTCCATGATTCTTACCCATTTTGTATAATTATTGCAGAAATTGGTACTTAATTGTTGGCAAGGTTGTACCTGAACAGGATAGTAGCAAGACACGGAATACCTGTTTCAATCATCTATGATCGTGATGGGAGGTTCACATCAAACTTCTGGAGATCATTTCAGAAAGCTTTGGGTACAGATCTGAGTATGAGCACCGCGTATCATCCAGAAACCGACGGTCAGAGCGAAAGGACTATTCAAACTCTCGAGGACATGCTACGTGCTTGCGTGATCGATTTTAGAAAGGGCTGGGTTAAGCATTTTCTATTAGCCGAATTTTCGTATAACAACAGTTATCACGCTAGCATAAAGGTCGCACCTTATGAGGCACTTTATGGCCGAAAATGTCGATCACCTGTATGCTGGGCCGAAGTTGGAGAAGCTTAACTGACTAGTCCAGAAATGATCCAAGAAACAACGGAAAAGATTGTCCTGATCAAGCAGAGAATTCAAGGTGCTCAGGATCGACGAAAGAGCTACGTTGATTTGAAGCGAAAGCCGATGGATTTTGAAGTTAGGGATAGGGTTATGCTCAAGGTCTCACCTTGGAAAGGGGTTGTACGATTCGGTAAGCGGGGCAAGTTGAACCCGAGATATGTCGGACCTTTCAAGGTATTAGCCAAGGTTGGGAAGGTTGCCTATAGGCTGGAACTTCCTCAAGAGTTGAGCAGGGTTCACCATAATTTCCAGGTGTCTAATCTGAAGAAATGTTACGCTGACGAACCATTAGCCATGCCGTTGGAAGAAATTTACGTTGATGATAAGCTCCAGTTTGTGGAAGAGCCCGTTGAAATCATGGAATGGGAGATCAAACGATTAAAGTGAAGTCGGATACCATTGGTTAAGGTTCGTTGGAACTCTAGGATAGGTCCTGAGTTCACCTGGGAACGTGAAGATTCGTTCAAACAAAAATACCCATAGCTTTTCACAAACCGGGCTTCGTCATCCACTACAAGATCTTAAGCTTTGAGGACAAAGCTCTGTTAACGGATGAAGACTGTAACATTTCTCAATTTTAGGTCATTTTACAACTCTATTATTCTTTACTATTTATTTTAGTCCAATACGCGTTTACTTTTAATTTAACTTTTAAGCTAAATCGCATAGACTAGAAATAATCATTTAACGTAAACGGCCACCAAATAAATTAAGGTTTACGTCAAGCGAGTGTTATGTAATTATTAGGAAGACAATTACTAACTTTACGTATTTTATTTGATTGTTCACGTAAAAGGCTTACGTTTCATGATAAAATACCTTTAGACACACCCCGGAAATACCTTTAGACTCAAACCAATACCCACTTTTAAACCTTAAACACAAAAATAATTAAATTCTTGTGTTAATAAGCCATTATGGATGAATAGGGGTAAACAAAAACCATCAAACATTGGATACTTACACAATATTATACAATACCCTTTAATTAAGCATTGTACTTGTATAATCTTAATAAGATTTCAAAAACCTACCTTTTCCCTCTAATCCTACTTGTCCTATGCATATACACAACTAGAAAATCTCTTATAGCCCTCAACTAAGTACATGTACAACCTAAGTATAATTAAAACATGTACTAAATGTTCACTTAGCTAATACACAAAGGATAATAACCTCATTGGATCCTTCCTTTTGCCTCTTGATACCCGCGGCCACAAACAACATATATACAACCAAAGATCTTCAAATCTCATGTAAATCTTGTACCTTGATCATGTAATTAAGAAATGTACTAGGTGGTTTAAGACAAAACCATGTCTTGATAACTAGAACCCTCAAAACCACCAACTTAGGGCTCGGTTTGGCCTTGGATTAGGATCAGGAAATGTAACTAACTCATAAGCCTATAAATACCCATCTACACTTGACATATAACACTTCTTGAAACCCTTAAAACACACAAACTCTCTCAATCAAAACCTTATTGCTCTCTCTTGTTTCGGGTCACCATAGCCGAGACATAACACCCACACAAACACGACACAACTTAGTTTCTAGTTTGCACTAGCATTCTAAGGATCACATACAAGGGTATTAGGAGGAACATACAAGCTAAGGATTCGGGTTAAGCTAGGATTTGGTTATTCGATCGTGTATACATTTGGGTTGCCATTCTACTCGCGTAAACGCGAAAACAAATCGCTAGGACCTTTGTAAGTCAAGTCCTAACTCGTGTACATTCATATCTCATTCATTTTCTCCTTATCTAGTCGTATGGGTCACGATAACTTGTGTTTAACAAGTTAACGTGAGCGTGAACATGCATGGTTCAACCCATGCATGGTACACGTACATATGAATACGTATACAAGACTTGTGTGGTGCTAGGACACGATAAAGTATGTACAAAATGATTTAATATGGGCTAAACGTTTTCATTTAACTTCGGGTAAGGAAACCAACGTAAACGCTATCACTTATACTCGAAATACTTAAAGTTTATACGTAAACTTTACTTGAAATCATAATGGCTAGGCTTGCCATAACCGATGACAGCATCAGTACATCTCCCCCGCCCATTGAATTTCTCATGATTTCACGTTCCAAAAGGTCAATGCATATTCGATCCTTGTTTGCTTCTTGGCCATCTTCAGTTTTGAATTATAATCCTTTGGTCTTGCATATATCAACCGTATTCTCACTTCGGTTATATCCAAAACTGAAAGGCCTCTCAATTCGCCTTATATTTTTAAAGTCTTTAGATACCTATACCAATTGTCATCATATAAATGAACCTACTTTTAACATTAACTTTAAATTGTCATCATAAATGTACAACAATATTTGTAATTCTAACATTATAAATTTATGATAAAACTCAAATTCAAACTTACCTTCAAAATATTAAAAACATTAGAACATGATAAAACACCTAACAAATCAAAACCTTAACAGACATCAATTCAAATAGCATTAAAAAAATATTAGTAATTCACAAAATAACCCGATTTCGTACAAAAAACCCAGATCTTAAAACATCAAATCAAATCAAATCCATATAAAAAAAAAAATTTTAAAAAATTAAAAAATACCTGAAGAGAAGAAGATGATGGAAGAATATTGTTGTTGTCGATTCTCGACTGATAGAAGGTGTTTTTGCTTTTTGGAGGTCAAAACCCGGCATGAGAGGGTGTGTGTTTGTTTTTTTTATCGAGAGTCGACATTAAATTAAATCGTGGGAAGCCTTTGAAACCCCTTTGTAACTGCAGATTTGAATGAATGATATTTTGGAAGATTAAAGGTTGAATGGTGTAAATGAATGGTGTAACTGCAGAGTTGAATGAATGGTGTAAATGTTCTTGATATTGAGTTTCAGTATCCAACATGAATTTGTACCTATGGTTGTGAAGGTAATACAAAGCATTTAAAGATATAGCCCTAACAAATTTAGAGACTCAATCTTTTAGCATTATAGATTACACTTGAATCAACACTTTAAATTCTTAATCAAAAAAAATATTTTTTTTCTTCTGCTTGGGAGTTCGACCGGCCAAAGAGAGAGGAGGAGAAGAAAAGTGATTTAGGGTTTTCTTGATTTTGTATATATAGTTATCTAGTTTCCTAATTGTAATCAAATTGGTTTCCTTTTTTTCTTTTCTTCTAATCGGCATAACAAACACCCCTATATTAATTTTTATATTTATTTATTTATTTATTATTATTTCATGTGTAATTACCCTTATTTTGTTATTTTTATAAAAACTATTTATGTTTAATTTAGTAAACCTTTTTAATAAAACTAGTTATAAACCTACATTTTATAAATTTCATTTCATAAATTACTTTCCTAAATTAGAAAGACCTACACTTAATTAACTTAAATATTAGGACTATAATGCATTCTCACGAATTACATACTTTAATTATCTTTTACGCCATACTATAATTATTCACCAAATAACACGATAACACATAAAATCATGCTATCATTTCCATTGTCACAAAATGTGAACGAAATGAAATAGCTAACAAAACCACAACTCAATCATAATAAGATGAACACGCATCACGGATTGATATCAAATACTCATATAAGTTGACATAAGTACTCAATTATTAACACATTATAAATACTTTAGTCAACTCTAACGGTTTGACTAACCTGCTCAAGTCACAGTTGTCACACCCCCAAACGGGGTCTAGACGGAGATCAAGGGAACGACCACTAATGGACGTTTTGAAAATCATAACTCGCTGTATTTATTAAATCTGGATAAGTCTTACAAGATTTGAAATGAAATTTAAAACGTTGCGGAAGCGTAATTTAAGTTTTCAAAAGACAACGAGTATGAATGATAGGAAAAGTCTTGAAAGATGATATCATATTGCACGTAGACCTCCATATGCACAATCAGAGAAAGTCCAAAGCTAAGCACTGAAAAACATGCTTAAAACGTCAACATAAAGTTGGTGAATTCATAGGTTTAAGTAAAGCATTTGCGAGAATCAAAAACGTTTAGTGAATGCTGCTTCACTCACAGTATTATGAAAAGCATTTAGTAATCAGAAACGTTCAACGAAAGCAGTGTGGACCATAAGTTATAAAACGCATGTGACATTTATAACATATACAACTTCACATAAAAGGTATTTACTGTTGCGCTAGGCTCATGACACTGAAGCTCAATTTAAAGTAGCATATTATATGCCAAACAAGAAAATAACTGCCCTAGAGGTATCTGACCAAGATCACCTAGTGAAATCCGACATGGTATATATCCGTTTGTTCGTGTCTCCCGAATCTAGTAAGCGCTACTTACCAGGATAGGGATAATTAGTCCCAATAGATCTATTTACAACGTTCGTGCTCACTTAACCATTACGGTCAGTTAAGAAATTAACGGTACCATGATAAGTTCAGGCAATTTAGTGGTCTATTTGCCAACTTGGGCAAATCGTAGATCAGGGAAAAAGGTAAGTAAGTAACTGTGTCTATAGTAAAAGTAACCAATGTATTTAAAAAAAGGCTTTAAGTAAATGCATCCATAAATAAAACAAAGTGTGGTATCAATCATGTAACCAAGTTTGCAAACGAACATTTATAAGAGTTTGAAATCATTAGAGTAAATAAGTTTGTAAACGAGCATGTTCTCACCCCAAAAGTTATAAGGTAAATATAAAACAGTAGAAACGTGGGATATTGAAACTCACCTTGATGTTGCAGAACAATTGGCAGAAATGCAAATATTAGGCAAAACACGACGGGAATCGGAATGGCTCGACCAAAAGATGCGGCTTAACTTAAAGGCTATGTCCTACTAGTTTGGGATGATGTATTTGGGTTTTTCGATGGATGCTTACATCAATGCGACACGTTGATAGAGGATTTGGATTTCAAGTTGTAAGAGTTTGGTGGTTGGTTAAATGAAATAAACCGAAAGGTAAAAGCAAAGTATGTAATATATTCCGTATATATTACATATGAAAGACAAGAAAAATATATAATACGTGACGAGTATTATATATAAGAAAATGGAGACGAGAAAGATAAATATTCGAAGTATATAATATTTTGCAAGTATTTTATAAGAAACGTGAGAAAAAAATTGTAACAATATAATTCGACACGTGTTCGAAAATCACCAAATAAATTAATAAAGAGTTCTTGCATAAAAGTAAACACACGTTTTCAAGTTTTTAATTAGATAAATGACGTTTTAAATAAACTAGTTGTCTTGTTTGTAAAAGTATAGTTTTTGTTTATTTACCGGTTTATTTTATCATTATAAATTAATAATCTTAAGACTATATCTCGTTCTTTTATCGGTTTTCTAAAATAATAGAAATTTTAGTGAAAATTACTAAGTATAGAAATTTATATAAATTTCGACATGACCTATTCGTTGTTATAACGTTTCCCATATTTATAAAATTCAATGTTTTCCCCTTAATCAAATAAATGTTGCAAATATCTGTGTGTTTTTAATATGTATTAGATGAGATCGAATAAGAACAAAAATAAGTAAAACCAAACACACCCCTTTTACGGGATGCTGTCCCAAACGCACCCTTACGGGTCGCTGAACAGTGAAACAAACACCCCTATAGGCTGTTATGCACAGAACCAAACGCCCTTATTGGGCTGTAAAACGCAAAAATAAACACCCTATTTGGGTGCTTAAAACGCAAAATCGAAAATAATGAATAACACTTAGATTATAATATCCGATTGTTAAGAAACTCACCATTTAGATCTGGTTTTATTTATGGAATCTAGTAACATGATTTATTAGTCGGTTATACAAATCAAACACGAATGCCTATGCGTGCCCTCACACTAAACCTATTTTAACACAAACCCTTCTTGGATGGTGACTACAAAGACGTGGCTATGCCATGATGGGAGGTGGCAGCTTCCGCGTGACTGCCGTGGAGGTGGCGGTTAGTGGGGTAGGGTTCGGTGGTGTGGTGGCTTGTCGAGGGTGGTGGGGTGCGAGGTGATGGTGTGGCTGCGTGGTGGTGGTGACGAAGGTGTGGAGGTGGCGTAATGTGGGGAGATGCGTCGGTAGGTGAAGGTTGGGGTGTCGGCTGGAGGTGAAGATGGTGGTGGTTGTCGTCGGCGGGTGGCCGGAATCTGACCGATGTGGCATCGGAAAATGGGAGGAGAGGAGGAGGGAGTGTGCGTGGTAGCTAGGGTTATAATGAATGAAACCATAGTTGCTTAAGTATTTATACTAGGAAGTTTTAAGATAATGTGACAAGTCTAAAATAGTCTAGGGTTGATGTTGTAAATATTACCACAGGGACCAAAAGTGTAATTTTTATAAATAATGGTTCGGGACTCGTTTAGGCTAGTTAACGGATGATTCAAGACACAAAAATTATGCCGTTGCGTTCAAAATGATCTTTCCATGAAAAGGGAGTATTTGCACGACTAGTATTTTATAAATGTTTTATAAAATTTATTTAAAATGTTTATTATTTATTTGTGTAGTCATCGGGTATCACGGGCAAGCTTTGTCCGTAAAATGAAATTTTAATTTGAATATTCGCGTTTTTAATACACGCTTTTGAATAAAATGATAATTAATTTTTTAAATATTTTTATTTAATAAAATGTGATAATTAGATATGATTTAATTATTTTTGTGCCGGTACGCGTTGTGTGCGGTTTTCACAATTTGCGAGATATCTTCTCGTTTGTAAGTCAAATAAATTTGAAAAATAAATTTGTAAATGAGAGATACGTAATAATAAATATGATTTATTATTTAAATATGTTTTGAAAATTTACCGGCTACGCGGTAATCGTTTTTATGTGATGCTAAAAGGTCAAAATGTCAAAAAGTCAAGTCGGACCCGAAAACTCAAAGGGTAAAGTTGTCATTTAAAGTTCTGAAAATTTTCTGTTGTTACAGTACCTACCCCTTAAAGGAATCCCGTCTTGGGATTCGATTTGTGTTAACCGATTGTGTGACCAAAAAAAGATTTAAGATTTAATAAACCAGTTTTAAACATGACGTTGATAACTTTATTCAGTCAAATTTGATTTTTTGACACTTTTTAATATACATATATTTTGGCTAGGTTTGACCAGGATATTCAACCCATCAGAATAGGTATTTCAAAAAAATATCATTACAATTTTTTTGGATTGAAATAAACGTGTTATAAAGAAAGTCCCTTAATAGTGAAAACAGCGCGTGAGTATGTCTGTATAAAGTTTCAAATGTTTAAGGGAAGAAGAGTCCTCGTTTTCTGATATTTGTAATCTTCGATGATTAATATCAGGCTAGGTTAATGGATGTAAGTAATCACTTACTTAGACAGTACTAGGATGTAGCCCGAAATGAATAGTTCGTGATGTTTTGTCGAGAGATGTTTATCTGTTTTAAGGGGGAGGTTGTATTACCTAGTGGATACGGTTGTACGAGCTGGGACTGCTCACGGACCTAACAACAGCAAACATAACACAACAACTATTAACACAACGGCCGGATGGGGACTGTGAAAGAGTGGGGACATTTCGAGAAACAATATGTTAGGAATTGAAGGCTTTTGAAGTTACTACTGTTAGTTTTGGAAGTTAATATTGTTGGTTCAAGATTGTGCTGCTGTTGAATTTAAAGTAAATAGCCTTAGTTACATTGTACGCTACTATAATAGTTAGTGCTGCCTAAGTAATTGTAAGTTACTACCAGTAGTTAGTATTGCTAGTTATTACGTAGTGTTGTTAGTCTTGTATAGTTTAGCTAATGCTATTATGTTATTGCATTGAGTTTAACTTGGATTATATTATGCTAATATCATTTATATGCATTTTGTAAGCCCATTAGGGTTTCCTTGGTGTATAAAAGTAACCCTAAGGCATAGATCTAGATATCAGTCTTTCATAGTTTTTCATAGCTTCAAGGTTGTAAACCCTAACACTGTCAAAGAGTGTTCGTATTAATATATTGGAGCTTATTGTTTTGGTTATATTTTTGTGTGTTAAACATTTATTACTGTTATTCTTCTTAGTGGTATAAACTAGATTCCGCATAGTTTATATCATACACTCAAAGTTTCAATCTTAGTGCCTTAGGATTTATCCAAGGATACTAAACATTACATCAAGCTAAGGAGTTAAATATATGTTCATTGGGATCAACAAGTGGTATCAGAGCTTGTTGTGAAGCTTTGAATAAGAAGAAATCAACAACACATACTAGATCTAATTCTCAGTGATAGATGATAGGCATGAACTACTTCTACAATCTGATCTGTAAAACTCCCTATCTCAACTAGGGGATTATGTATATAGTTAATGAGGATATAACACTAACTTTCTCTGACTGAATACTCCCTCTGGGAAGTAATTAAAACTTGGTAGTCAAAGTGCTGAAGAGAACTGCTTAGAGAATGAGCATGAATATGGAACCTTACTACTGCAGAAGAAAAAAAGAAAAGTAGGACAAGAGAATGAGATGAAAAGCTACGAGGAAACTCTATTGATGGGCATCTAAATCAGGATCAACTAAAGTTCCATTCATTAAAGCTGTAAATTGCTCCTGAAAGCCATTGAGAAGAGGTGTGGAAGAAACAAGGAATCTAAGAAAGTTCAGAGAACTCTACTCAAGCAACAATATGAGAACTTTGCAATTAAGTTTAGAGATAATGGATCAAACTTTTGATAGGTTGCAAAAACTTATTAGTCAGTTGGAGATTCAAGGCGAAGTTATTACACAAGAGGACATGAACTTAAAACTGTTGAGAGGTCTTCCATTGATGGAAGACTCATGCTTTGGATTGAGGAACAAACAGTAAATAGAGACCATCATATGGATGCTTCACAACAACTTGAAGATATGTGAACATGAAATCTCAGGATCATCAAATACAAGTCAAAATTTACAAAATATAGCTTTTGTGTCCTCCAACAGCACTAACAGCAATACCTGCACAAATGAAGCAGATAACACTGCTTATGGAATTAGTGCTGCTCATACTCAAAGTAATCCTACATCTGGAGACAACCTTAGTGATGCTGTGATATGTGTTTTCCTAGCTAGTCAGCCCAATTCTCCTCAACTTGCACAAGAGGATCTAGAACAAATTGATCTTGATGACCTAGAAGAAATGGATTTACAATGGGAGATGGCCATGCTGATAATTAAAGCTAGGAGGCTGGATGTAAATGGTTAAAGACTTGGATTTGATATGTCTAAAGTGGAGTGCTACAATTGTCATAAATATGGTCACTTTGCAAGAGAATGTAGATCTCATAGAAATCAAGAAAACAGAGGAAGAGAGATTAATAGAAGAACTGTGACAGTAGAAACTCCCACTGAAAATGCCTTGGTTGCTCAAGATGGAATTGGAGGGTTAATTGGAGTACCAAGTGAAAGTAGAGCATCTAACAAAAACTTTTCATTGATGGCCATTACTTCTTCAGGAAGAAGTTCTTCAGTTCAGATTCTGAGGGGTTAGATTCTTGTTCTAAATCATATGTAAAAGCTTATGCTACTCTCAAAGAATAATATGACAGTTTGTCTTCTGATTACAAAAATTCTCAATTTAATTTAGTATCTTATAAAGCAGGTTTAGAATCAGTGGAAGCTAGACTAGCTCACGATAAGAAAAATGAGGTTGTGTTTGAAGAGAGCATTAATGTTTTAAATCTTGAAGTTAAACTAAGAGATAATTGGATTGTTGAAAAAAAAAATTAGAAAAAGCAGAAAAGAAAAAAAAAGAGTGATGGTTAAAACTAAATAGAGAAGTTACATAAATTAATCTAAATCTTTGAATAATTTGCTCGGACAAGTCAAGTTGTTGTTGACAAATTAAAATGGACTGGGATTAATGCAGAGCTTCTTCTACTACAGCTTTCTCCGCAGTAAGAAAGCTTTGTGAATTCATCTGAGGATGTTAGAATATCAGGAGTTTAATAAGTCCATATCTATTAAAGGGATATCATGCGTTCCTCACCTTTACAGGGAAATTTCTTACTCGCAAACTGATCTATACATTTATGGATGAAATAGTTAAAGTGAGAATATGGATTGTTACTAATATTGTTTCACCTAGTATGTTAAGCGTGAGTCAAATCATGAGTCTGCTGGTGTAAAAGTAATGGTGATGTGGTAGTAAAACCTAAAACCTTAGGAAGAAACAGCCTTTAGACTTCAGTCATGAGGATTGGAAAATTTTGTTATGAAGTGAGGTTAGATTTTATACGTAAGTCATTGCGGATAAAAAGTTAGACCTAGCACTGGAAAGATAAAATTTGCAATGAAATACCAGTAGGAAGGCAGAAACATCTAACCATAACAACACACTATCCTCGAGGGAACCAAAGAAAACTGAACAATCTTATGTTCCCAAAAACTAGGAAGTGCCTTTTAAAATGATTAATAAAGCTTATTTTGTTTGTGGTAGTTTTGAGCATCTTCATTATGTGTGTGATAAAAAGGTTATTTAGACCAGTGCGGAACAACACAAGTAGGGTGAATCATAAAAACTTTGCTAATAAAATGACTACACTTACCTTAAAAGAAGATTTGTTCCACGAGCAGTGTTTAAACCAAAGTCTGGCAAAATTAATACTGCTGGTGGAAAAGTGTTAATACTGCTGTCAGACCAGTTAATACTGCTGGCTCAAAACCAACTGTGAATCATCCAAGATCAATATCAAATACTTACAAAAAGGGATATTCACAAGTCACAAGGCTAAATTAACACTCTTCAGCAATCCAAGCATAATTTATTCAAAATAAACGGTTAATATTGTCAGGGGTCAAAGATACTACAGCTAGGGATAGAGCTAAGTCGTAGTAAAAACAAAGGGGAAAGGGGTTAAATGTAGTTAAGGGCCTAACATGCTGGGTTTGGAAGCCAAAAATAGTAGTGCATCAATACTTTTAAGAAAGATTCTTATATTGATGCACGGGCCGATCACGTCAATTATGGCTTGGATCCTTAAAAAGAGTCTAATTCTCTTATTTTATGTGCAATGCAACCCAACTGCAGTAGGAGTACAAGCGAAAATGGAGTTATTACAGTGGTTTGATCAAGGGCTACATGACTTGGAAACAAAGTGCCTATCTTATTGAGTATAAGCTTATGATGGTGGATTTGTTTCTTTAGAGATGGTAAAGGTAGAATTCTGGAAAGGTTAAAATCAAAAACAGGGAACATTGATTTGATTAATGTGTACTTTTGTAAAAAAAGGGATGCTTAAGTATAACTCCCTGTTTAGTGTATGTCAAAAATATGTGACAAAAAAAGAATATGTTCTTTTTATGACACTGAATGTCTTGTTTATCTTCTGACTTTAAGCTACTTGATGAAAATCAAGTCTTGCAGAGAGTTCAAAAAAGGATACCATTTTACAGTTTTGACATAACGAGTGTTGTTTCCCACTAAAGGTTTTTAAACTTTCCTCTTTGCTTCAAGGCACAATTGATGAATCCAATTTATGGCATATGAGGCTTAGTCAAATAAACATTAAAAACATAAACAAACTTGTAAGGGGAAACCTTGTTAGAGGTTTGCCTTTAAAGTTTTTTGAAAATGATCATTCTTGTGTTGCTTGTCAGAAAGGAAAGCAACACAAAGTTTCCTATAAGACCAAACTTGTGAACTCAATCAGCAGACCCTTACATATGCTTCATATGGATCTATTTGGTCCTACCAATGTTAAGAGTCTAATGAAAAAGTCTTATTGCCAAGTTGTCACTGATGACTTTAGTAGATTTTCTTGGGTATTCTTTTTGGCCACTAAGGTTGAAACAAGTGGGATCTTAAAGACTTTCATAACAGGAATAGTAAATCAACTAGACCATAAAGTAAAAGTTATCAAATGTGATAATGGAACTGAGTTCAAGAATAGTGTAATGAATCAATTCTGTGACATGAAGGGTATTAAGAGGGAATTCAGTGTTGCTAGGACTCCTCAGCAGAATGGTGTTGCTGAGAGGAAGAATAGAACTCTGATAGAGGCTACAAGAACTATGTTAGTTGACTCTAAGTTACCAACCACCTTTTAGGCTGAAGTAGTTAATGCTGCTTGCTATGTGCTAAATAGGGTCTTAGCCATTAAGCCTCATAATAAGACACCTTATGAACTTATTTGTGGAAGACCTCCACTGATAGACTTCATGAAACCTTTTGGGTGTCCTGTTACTATCTTAAATACCAGGGATCATCTAGGCAAGTTTAATGAAAAAGATGATGAGGGATATTTTGTTGGATACTCTGTGATTAGTAAGGCCATAAGAGTGTTTAACAAGAGGACCAGGATAGTTAAAGAGACCTTAAACATGAGATTTCTTGAAAATGCACCTAATGTGAAAGGAAATGGACCAGACTGGCTTTTTGATGTTGATTCTTTGTCAAAATCTATGAACTTTGTGCTAGTTGTTGCAGGAAATCAAACTAATGGTATTGCAGGAACCAAAGATAACATTATTGCAGGTCAAGCTCAAAAGGAAAAAGAACCTGAACAAGAGTACATCCTGATACCTTTCTGCACAACTGATCTATTAATCTCTCAAGGTCCTAAGGATAGTGAGGAAGATGCTGGAATGAAGCCTATAGAAGTGAATGAAAGTGGAGCTTCTGATAAAGGTGAGGAGGATGATCAAGCCATAAGAAGTGAGTTTTAAAGGGTACTTCAACAGGAAAAGCAGACTGAACATCCTAACAACACTAATAGTATTAATACTGTTAGTACACCTGTTAGTATTATTGGACCATCACTTGATAATACTGTTGGACCATCACTTAATAATACTGCTGGAACCATTGATAGTACTGCTTATGCATTTGAGGAACATCTTTTTGCATGATTTTATCCTTTCAAAAATGCATCTCCTCTTCCACATGTTCCAAATGTGTTCTCAATTGATGATACTAGAATTATTGGTAATGCTTATGATGATGTGGAAGAAGAAGTTGACATGAACAATGTAGATACATCTTATACAGCTTCTGATGCCCCTTTCACAAAATTCCTTAATGATCATCCTCAAGAACAAGTGATTGGAAGTCTAAAAACACCTGTATAGACAAGACACATGACCAAGATAAATGAAGAACATGGTTTGATTTCCTCAGTTCACAAGCTTAGGAGAACAAATCACAAAGACTTTCAAAATTGTCTGTTTGCCTATTTTCTCTCTCAAAAGGAACCCAAGAAGGTGATTCAAGCTTTGAAAGATCCAAGCTGGGTAGAAGAAATGCAGGATAAGCTTCTACAATTTAAACTGCTAAAAGTTTGGACTTTGGTTGATTTACCTCGAGACAAGTGGGCAATTGGTACTAAATAGGTTTTTAGAAACAAAAAGGATAAAAGAGACAAGTGGGCAATTGGTACTAAATGTTTTCATAAACCCGCGAGGGGGATACATGCTATAAACCATGAATACAAGTGTTTTCTAAATGTATGCTATCCTGATATGTTATTGCATCTGTTGTCTAAGTCCCTTTTATGCCAAAAGACCCCCACCATCATGGACCATTAATCACTTACGAGTGAACGCGAATATTGTGGATAGGCCTATTGGGAATGACGAATCCCGTTATTGTTAGCCGGATAGGTAACCAAACGCACTATATTTGAAACTCATAGGTATATGGAAATTACCTACACGGGGGCCATTATCATTATATATATCATTATTGATATATACACAAGTCAATTTGAGTGCCATGAGCTTAGACGCAATAATACTATTTTCTATAATAATTGTACTCATTGCAATTATTACACTTATGGGTGTATAACAACGTAACCCACTATTGAACTTGTATTCAAACTGTTTAACATAAACCTATGAATTTCACTCAACCTTTGTGTTGACTTTTTAGTATGTTTATCTCAAGTAACTGAGCATCTTATGGCACGAAGTGGCACAGACTTGAAGATGGCTAAACTGTTATCATTCAAACTTTATGTTTTCATGTAGATTTTTGGGACCTCTATTTGTAAAAACTCTAATGAAATAATGAATGATAACTTATCTTTTAAAAACGTCTCTTTTGAGTCATTTTCTATGATTATGAATGTTGTACTATGAAATAATACCACAGATTAGCTTTCGCTGCTATATGTCAAAAATAGGGTGTTATAGATTAGTATCAGAGCCACGGTTATAGAGAACAAGGTTGAAACCTTAACTATAACTACTTTTCTTTTTCCATCCAAGAAAGTCCTCCGTGCCACTACATCTTCTGGAATAGTATGTAAAGTACATAACTATTATACTATTATATAAATAACTTATGTTATTTACCACTAGGTTGTTAACAGAGTGATGTCTTCTCCCAGCCACCCTACTTCCAATATTGAGGATGCTTTTTCCTCTAACTTTCCTGACTATATCCCGGCTTCACCAGGAAAAACTTATTCTAGCTCTTCAAATAACTCATTTGGTTTAGTTCCAATAGCTTCACCAACTCTTTCACTTTTTCATGATGACCCCTATATGAAGGTCATGCATGCATACTATGCTAAAGAATCACCTATTCCACCGCCAACTATTATGCCTCCATCTTCAATGCTATCTCCAATGTTTAATCCTCAAGAATTCTTTCTTCCTGAGGAATTATTGCCACTTAAGAAACGAGGTCATGACCGATCATCCTCCTCTACTTCTGCCCTACCTCAAGAATTTGAGATAGGAGAAAGCTCTCGTAAGACAAGTCTGGAACATCACGAGGAGCAAATTTAGGAAATTTTGAATCACCTAGATGAACTCTCTCTCTCGACCGTATTGAGCACATAGAAGACAAAATAGAAGGTCTAGGAAATGGTCGGGTGATCATACAATAAGATTTTGACAATCTGGAAGCCAAACTACGAGAGTTTCATACTCAAATTGCTAAACTTCAAAGAAAGCAAATGGGAAATAACAGCAAGATTGCTCTGGCTCGCTTCAGGAATGCTAATCTAGAACAAATCATTGAAGAGATCCGGGTTTGTCACCAAGCATACAAGGAGAGTCTTCTGAATGCCAAGAACAGCCAGGAAGGACCATCGAACTACTAGATTAGATACTAGTTATAAGCTTTTGCTAGAACCTAGCCATGGGATGTGTGGTATAAATAACAACACTTGTCAATTTTTGACTATGTACGGTACAAAGGCAAGTTATATATAATATAATATAATGGTGATCCTGTTTTATATTCATCCTATGTCCTATATTTCATCTTCGTCTTCATCATTATGAATCTTACCATAACCCCTAAAAATAAACTAATAAGTTAGATGCTTGTTAGAATTCATATCAAATAAGTATCTATGATATCACTATTGTGACAATGTTTATTTTTGAACCTTACGCATTTTAAGGAAAGAATTGTGATATCATTCTTATTACGTGTTGTCTTATGTTGATAGAATGCCTCCCAAAAGGACGTCAACATCTGAAGCACAGGCCATGACTCAAGCTGCCATCAAGAAACTAGTTGCTGATAGTTTTACCGTAGCTCTGGAAGCACAAGCCGCTAACATGGCAAATACTGATAATACCACCAGACCAAGAAAAGCTCCTGTAGTAAGAAAATGTAGCTACAAAGAATTCATGAGCTGCTAACCTATCAACTTCAAAGGTATGAAAGGCGATGTTGGGCTTATCCCCTGGTTTGAGCGAATTGAATCAGTGTTTTCCCGTAGCAACTATATCGAAGACTGCAAGGTGAAGTTTGCTACTGGTACTTTAACTGAAGAAGCTCTATCCTGGTGGAATTCTTTTGCCTAACCTACTGGGATAGAAGAAGCTTACAAGATTACCTAGGTTAAATTCAAAAAGCTTTTGATAAAGAAGTATTGTCCCCGAACTGAGGTCCAAAAGATAGAAGGCGAATTTTACCATCTGACTGTGAAGGGGAATGATCTCAAGACATATGTGAGAAGATTCCAGGAATTGTCAACCTTGTATCCCACTATTATGCCAGATTCTGAGAAAATGATGGAAGTTTTCATCGGGGGATTGCCTCGAAGTATTAAAGGGAATGTTATCACCTCTAAACATCAAACTATAGAGGAAGCCATTAACATAGCCCAGAGGCTAATGAATCAGGTAACAAAGCACACTCTGGTGCAAGTATCAAGTGATCACAAACGAAAGTTTGACGACAGAAGAACTTTCAACAACAACAACTACCGTAACATCAACACCAACAACCGCTACAATAATCACCAACCACAACAGAAGAGAAGACAAGAAACCTTTAGGTCTTATGCTATCAATCTAACTGAAAATAATAGGTATATTGGAAACTGTCCCTTTTGTAAGAAATGCACTCTGTATCACACATGACCTTGCACTGTTAAGTATAATACTTGCAACAAGGTGGGCCATCTGACCAAGAACTGTAGAAACAATGGGCCAGCTACTGGAAGTAATCTACTACCAGTGACAGTTACTTGTCATGCCCGTAGAGAAAAAGGGCATTATGCAAATCAGTGCCGAAAGACCACCAACAATAATGCCCAGGGAAGAGCCTACATGCTGAGGGATAGGAATGCTCACCAAGACCCGAAAGTAGTCATGGGTATGTACCTTCTAAACCAACATCTAACTCGAGTATTATTTGATTCTGTAGCCGATAAAAGTTTCGTATCCATATCTCTTACCTCTCTGCTAAATATTCCACCCATTATAATAGATACCTTTTACAATATCGAAATGGCCGACGGAAACCTAGTAAGCACAAACACCATTATTTAGGGTGTAACACTGACTTTGTTAAACCAACCTTTCAAAATGATCGTTAAGCAATCAAACTCGGTAGTTTCAACGTTGTCATTGGTATGGATTGGTTATCCAAGTATCATGCTAGAATTATCTGTGACGAGAAAGTCGTCCACATCCCAATCAAAGGTGAAACTTTGATCATTCGAGGTGACCAAAGTAAAACCCGACTAAATCTCATATCCTGTATAAAAACCGAAAGATATATATCCCGAGGTTGTCAAGTTTTCGTAATCCAAGTAATGGAGAATAAGTCAGACGAGAAACAACTAGAAGATATCCCTGTAGTCAAAGAATTCCCAGAAGTTTTCCTGAAGATCTACCTGGACTTCCTCCCGTTCGCCAAGTAGAATTCCAAATCAATTTAATTCCAAGAACAACACCTGTAGCCTGAGCACCTTATAGATTAGCTCCTTCAGAAATGCAGGAACTATCTAACCACCTTCAAGAGTTAGCAGACCAAGGTTTTATACGACCAAGTACTTCACCCTAGGGAGCTCCTGTCTTATTTGTCAAAAAGAAAGACGGACCTTTCAGGATGTGTATCGATTACCGGGAGTTGAATAAACTTACCGTAAAGAATCGTTACCCATTACCTAGGATTGATGACTTATTTGACCAACTTTAAGGTTTGAGTGTTTACTCAAATATTGACTTAAGATCAGGCTATCATCAACTGAGAGTCAGGGATGAAGATATTCCCAAGACTGCTTTCAGAACAAGATACGGACATTATGAATTTTAAGTGATGCCATTTGGTTTAACTAACGCGCCTGCTGTATTCATGGATCTCATAAATCGTGTGTGTAAACCATACTTGGATAAATTTGTGATAGTATTCATCGATGATATTCTTATCTACTCCCATAACAAAGAAGAGCACGCAAATCATCTAAGAATAATCTTAGAATTACTCAAGAAAAAGAAGTTGTATGCCAAGTTCTCCAAGTGTGATTTCTATATTCGTATCGTGCAATTTCTTGGGCACTTAATTGATAGTCAAGGACTTCATGTTGACCCCGCCAAGATTGAAGCAGTTAAGAATTGCACATCTCCTACTACACCCACAGAAATACATTAATTCTTAGGACTTGCCGGTTATTATCGGAGATTTATCAAAGATTTCTCAAAGATTGCAAAGTCTTTGACTGAATTAACCCAGAAAAACAAGAAGTATATCTCAAGAAAAGACCAAGAGTCGGCTTTTCAACTACTTAAACAGAAGCTATGTGAAGCTCTAATCTTAGCATTACCAGAAGGACATGATGATTTTGTTGTTTACTGTGATGCATCCCATCAAGGTTTGGGAGCCGTGTTAATGCAAAGAGAGAAGGTTATTGCATATGCATCCTGAAAACTTAAGCCTAACGAAGAAAACTATACCACTCATGATCTCGAATTAGGAGCAGTAGTGTTTGCTCTTAAAATTTTGAGACACTATCTGTATGGCACCAAATGTACTGTGTTCACTGATCATAAAAGTCTTCAACATATCCTTGATCAGAAAGAATTGAACATGAGACAACGCCGTTGGTTAGAATTGCTTGCAGATTACGATTGTGAAATTCACTACCATCTTGGAAAGGCAAATGTTGTAGCAGATGCCTTCTAGCCGAAGAACGAATTCAACCACTTCAGTTAGATCCATGTAGTGTATGACCATTCATCCAAAATTACCATCACAAATCCTCCAAGCCCAAAATGAAGCACTCAAAGAAGAAAACATCAAGGCTGAAAACTTACGAGGAGTGGACAAAGCATTTGAAATACGTCCTGATGGAACTCGTTGTATTAAAAATCGAAGTTGGTTACCACTTTTTGGTAATCTGAGATACTTAATCATGCATGAGTCCCATAAATCAAAGTATTCCATTCACCCAGCATCTGACAAGATGTATCAAGATCTAAAGAAACTCTATTGGTGGCCTAACATAAAGGCAATCATCGCTGAATATGTTGGCAAATATTTGACATGTTTTAGAGTTAAGGCAGAATGTCAGAAGCCATTCGGCTTACTTGTACAACCGGAGATTCCTATGTGGAAGTGGGAGAGAATAACGATGGACTTCGTTACAAAACTGCCCAGAACCTCAAACGGGCATGACACAATCTGGGTCATTGTCGATCGCCTTACCAAATCCGCTCATTTCATCCCTACCCGAGAGACAGATTGGCCCAGGAAACCCTTACAAGGTTATACATCAAAGAAATAGTCTCCCGACACCGATGGACAAAGTGAAAGAACCATCCAAACACTCAAAGACATGCTTCGAGCCTGTGTTATAGATTTTGGAAAAGGATGGGAAAAACACTTACCGTTAGTAGAGTTTTCTTACAATAACAGTTACCATGCTAGTATTAAGGAAGCACCATTTGAGGCACTTTATGGTCGAAAGTGCAGATCACCTGTTTGCTGGGCCAAAGTTGGAGATGTTCAACTCGCGGGACCAGAAATAATCCATGAAACCACTGAAAAGATAGTGCAAATTCGACAATGCTTGCAAGCTACAAGAGATCGGCAAAGAAGTTACGCCAATATAAGACGAAACCCTTTAGAATTTCAAGTTGGAAATCGTGTTATGTTAAAAGTGTCACCTCGTAAAGGTGTCATCCGATTCGGAAAACGAGGAAAGCTTAATCCCCGTACATTTGAACCTGTCAAATCCTTGAACCGATGTCCCCAGTGGCAAATAAAACTTGAGCTTGCTGAAGAGCTCAGTAATGTCCACAATACTTTCCACGTTTCTAATCTAAAGAAATGCTTATCTAACGAATCCCTTGTCATTCCAATGAAAGAGCTTCGGCTTGATGACAAACTTAACTTTATGGAAGAACAAGTGGAGATCATGGATCGAGAAGTCAAGCAACTAAGACAAACTCGTATTCCTATAGTCAAAGTAAGATGGAACTCTAAAAGAGGACTATAATTTATGTGGGAACGCGAAGATCAAATTCGTGACAAGTATCGACATCTGTTTTCAAACACCAACACCGTCATCCAACCTAAATCTCACGACGAGATTCTTTTAAGGGAGTGAGATTTAAACACCGTAATTTTCATAAATGAAAATATCCATCTATTAAATTAGATGGCACTATAATATCCATCCACATATATACATCTTTTACAGGGATAATTTTTTGCTTTATCTCATTAGCATACGAACGTGGCATCTCTAAAGTAAACGAGGGCTCACGCAACCTCCTATGCCAATTCTATCTAGTTTATATCTATGCTAACATCCTACAATGTCAAGTCTTTATCTTATTATAATTTTTACTAAGTACATTATCCATTTAACGTACCATTTACAACGTTATGTCAAAACAAACATTAAACGTTAAACGTTTATATCAAAACCCTAACTATATGTAATGTAAACATATAAAATGAATGTGCAAACCTTCAAGCATGTGTACAAGTGTACAATGCACAACATTTGAATTATACTTTCCCTACAAGTCAATGTACAAGTCATTTAAGCTCAATGTACAAATCCATGAAGCACAAATTCAAACTTTGCCATTTTCCCTCCAAATTCATTCTAGTTTCTTACCACCTTTTAAACACAACATACAAACACTCAATGCACAACTTCTAAACCCTAAACCTAAACCCTAAATCGTCCTAAAACCCTAATCTAAAACCCTAAACCCTAAACGAAACCCTAAAACCCTAATTTCATTTTAAACCCTAAACCTTAATCCTAAACCCTAATCCTAACACTAACCTTAATCCTAAACCCTAATCCTAACACTAAACCTTAATCCTAAACCCTAAACTATCCTTAATCCTAACCCTAATCTACGTCTTAAGTTCAAAACCCTAAGCCGAAACAAAAACCAAACCTGATACCCCTTTTCCTTTCATTTTTGACCCATTTACACCTAAGCTAGAACCCTAACACCTCAAGCACCTCTATGACATCACTACCAATGTCACCAAATAGCCTAGCAAGCACCTCTATCACCACCCTTAGCCACCAAGTTTGGCCTTGTCACCTCCTTGTCACCCTTGTTATGCCACACCCCTCCAACACTCCCCACCTTTCATAGCTACCCTCCTAGCTCACCTTACTCACCCTATAGCTTTCCTATAACCTTGGTCCTTACTCCAAGTTACAAACTTGGCCACTACATGAGTCTAGCCCTATAAAATTAGCCACATCCCTTCACCATTTCAAATCACACCTCAAAACTTCAATACACACTCAAATGGAGTTCTAACAAGATCAAAGCAGATCAAGAAATATCAAGGAAGGAGATACAAGCAGATTTGAAGCCAAGAACCAAGAGAAAGAAGCCCTTGAAGTCGTTACTAGGCATGCGAACCCAAAAACCCTCATTCGACCCATTTTGAGCTCAAGTAAGCTTATATCTTGTTCAATAAGCTCGTATTCTATTCTAAAACTTTAATAAGACTCCTAAGATCCTATATAAACTCTTGTTTAAGCCTTGAATCCTCAAACCCATGCGTTTTTTAATTAAAACCCTAAAAATGACCCGTTTTGATTTTCTAGCTAACGAATCATTTTTCTAAACTTTTGTTACATTAGAACATCTTATTTTAGCTTAATCTAATAAGCCATGACCTGCAAAACTCTTTTAGATTTCAAAAATATCAAAATTATGAATTTTAGACTTGATTTGCAAATATTTCCATGCATAGGGGTATATATCGTAACTTTCTGAAATTTATAACTAGAGGGGCTGAAAATGTCATTTTCCTATAATTATAACTACAAGGGGCTATTTTTCCGAGTTCTAAAGTTAAAGGATTAAATTATATATACTTTATATATAAAGGACTAAATTTGTAAAAGTTTATAAATCAAGGGTATATATTGCCATTTTTGCAAACTTAAAAATATAAAATATAATATTTTTATAAAAATTATAAAAATATATATTAATACTATAAGACTCGATTTTATTAAAACCCGATACATTTATCGCTATTAATCAACGATCGACGCAATATAAAACAATTACGTTATTATAATAACGTATTAATAATCATCGACTGTATCTTTTGAGAGAAACTATAAAATCTTATCAATAGCTCGTTACTAGGAGCTTCATGAGAGGATTTCCTTGGGTATACGTTTTGACGAGTTTGCTGGATTTATGATTTAAAGTGTCCTGGCTCCTCAAACGTTTACTACATGACCTCTGAATTATGATGGCCCGAACAGTGATACAATATTTCCATAAATTAATAAATCAAATGTTAAACTTCATGAAGTTTTGAAAGATAAACAATCAAACTAAAACTTGACATATTACCCCAGGTTGCGTGACGAGGCCGTTACTTTCACTTGATATACTTTGCTCATCACTACAGATTCACGTTAAGGTTAGTCAAGCCTTGCATTTTAAATATTTGAAATGTTTCATAAACCCGCGAGGGGGATACATGCTATAAACCATGAATGCAAGTGTTTTTTCAACTGTATGCTATCCTGATATATTATTGCCTAAGTCCTTACTTTTGCCATTAAGACCCCACTATCATGAACCGTTAATTACTTTTTGGAGTAAGCGCGAATGCTGTGAATAGATCTATTTGGGACTGAACTCCCCCGTTGGTGTACCTATACTTTCTGGTAACCAAACGCACTTCATTTGAATCACTATGCGGGTGTTTGGCAAAGGCACCCGTTGGGGCAACTTCTTGTGATTATTGATTATCTTAAGGTCTCGGTGTCATGAGCTTAGGGCAATAATACTATTTTCTATAATAATTGTACTCATTGCAATTATTACACTTATGGGTGTATAACAACGTAACCTACTATTGAACTTGTATTCAAACTGTTTAACATAAACCTATGAATTTCACTCACGCAACTTTGTTGATCTTAATTAAGGCATGTTTATCTCAGGTAATTGAGCATCACATGGCACGGAGTGGCACGGACTTGAAGATGGCTAAAGTGTTATCATTCAAACTTTATGTTTCTAGATTTTGGGATCTCTCTTTTTGTAAAACTCTAATGAATAAATGAATGATAACTAAATTTTCCAAGAACGTCTCTTTATGAGTCGTTTTCTTTGATTATGACTATTGTACTATGAAGTAATACCCTAGATTAGCTTCCGCTGCTATATTTGTCAAAATGGGGGGTGTTATAATTTTAACAACATAAGTTAAAACGCTCTCCTTTTTCTCTTCGACAAAAACATCATTTTCTCTTCGACAAAACATCCTTTTCTCTTTGACGAAAAAATTCTTTCTTTCGACAAAAACATTCTTCTTCTTTGACGAAAACATTCCTTCTCTTTGATGAAAACCTTCTTTCTCTTCGATGAAAACATTCTTTCTCTTCGATGAAAACACTCTTTGCCTTTCGATCACACCTCTTCCTTCTCACTCAACTACACCTCTACAACCATAGAGATGGCTAATCTCTTTCCTCCACTATTTCCGCTACCACCTTTAAGACAACCTTATACCTCGTCGTGTGATTGTTCTATGAGCATTCACAATGCTTGAGAAGAGCTACATAACATCGTGAGTGTAGTTTATTGTACGCTAACCACCATCCATCTTGACATTGTCAAGCTCGTCGCCTCCATCTTCGTTTGTTTTCTTTATTATTATTATTATTATTATTATTATTATTATTATTATTACTATTATTATTATTATTTTCGCATACGAAACACACCGAAGATACGTCACCATTTCCTTCAGGACAATGTCCAAAAGGAAATATCTCTATCGAAAAGGTTGCGTTTGAAGATAACATCACCGACATTCTTTCTTTACCCCTCAAGTAAATTATCTTTGTTAAAGTTTAGGAATGATGGAACACATTCCATAAATCGTTCTCTTCTTTTCTTCTAGTCTCGATTATAGTCTATTCTCTATTCCGTGTCGCGACAACTTAGCTACTTCATCCGAAGTACTTTAAGTATTTTTAATTAGCGAAATGCAAATTAAAAATGACATATCCATTGACAAAATTCTTCAAGCCTTTAACTCCTCCTCCTTAGGCCGGTCCGGCGGACCCCATATCTATTATGGCGGCCCCCAGATATATCTGGGACCGCCAGCAGTAGGCTTGAGATATCTGTTATTTCTTTTCAAATCATTAAACGAACACCCCCTCTCTCTTCTGGTACAAGCTGACGTCTACTTTACACCCAAATCTATGCCTAACATCTCTCTAAAGATCAATGGGTCATTCACTTATCTCAATTCCCATAAGCACTGTTGCTTATGTTGTCAAGAGAATTTCATAATGAAATGCGTCTCATTCTCCAACACATTCCTTACAATCAATATACCTACAATCTATCATTACACAATAAATTCCCTCACATACAAATCTTGATCTTCACATCTCGTAAACGTCTTTTCTCACCTCAAATGGTCTTTTCACTTCTAAACGATTCCTCTCTTTCTTAATAGTCTTCTCACTTCTGATAGTCGTCTCACTTCTAATAGTCTTTTTACTTCTGACATTTCTTCTCACTTCTAAACGTTCCTTTTAACTTATAATATGTCTCCTCATCTCTAACATTTCTTCTCACCTATAAATGTTTCTTTTCCGCTCTCAAATAGTCGTGAGGAACTAAAAATTAGAATACCACAAATATGCCCTTGACAACTTAATGATTCATCCAAAATATTTAAGTAATTTGGAAATGCAAATGTCACTCATTTCCCAAAACTTTCCACTTTCTAGAAAGTGAAGAACATAAAGAAGATATTCAATCTTCAAGTGTTATTGAGTCACCACATTGTTGAGTCTCTCATTATTCTTCCACCATGAAAGAAATCCCTCATTTCACATCCCACATTTGTTCCTTAACATTGTCAACCAATAAAACACCAAACAAACATTTGAATTCCCAATCATCCACATTTGTCTTGATAGGATCATATGCATATCAATTGTTAGTGCAAATGATATATCAATCTTTTTTATCAACTTCTCATCAACACATACCTTCTTTAGTATCACTCATCCTTTATCACTTTTTGGCTCTATGGAATCATTTTCATCCAAGAGCACATCGTCTCCATCCTGTCTTATTTTACTTTTTATTCTTTTAAAGTATATATTTTTTTGACACATGATTGAGCAGTTTACTACACGTAAAATTTTTTATAAAATAATTATACTTGTAAAAGAGTAAATTAAGAAAATTAAACCAGGTACCCTTGATAAAATTCACTCAAAAAAATATATATAAATATAATATATAATACGAATACTAAGACCCTGGAAAATATGATCACCCGTGTGGGCGTTTCCCCAATTACTATTGAAATTGAAACCACGTTCTAGTTCGGATTCTGATTTGAATGAAGCAAAGATATTTTGGATAAGCTATTACTACTAATTATATAAAAATAATAAAACTATAAAAAATAAAGTCCTAAAAATTTTATAAAAATTATACTAAATAAAGAAAGTGTGTAGCAATTTTCTAAAAATAAAAGCCCTAATTTTTACTTTCTAATTAAAGTCTAATTAAACTAATTGAAATTAAACCCTAATTATTAATTAAAATATTAAAACTAATTAAAACTTAACAAAAGACTTAACTAAGGACTGATTATGCCAATACTAGAGGGACTAACGGAGCAAAGATACTAACTGAGAAACAATTAAAAACTAAAAATTACAAAACTAATCCCTGAGGACCTAACCCGACTTCAAACAAAGTCCATTTTAGGCTTAACGATAAGTTGAAATTAAAAGTGCTTTTCAGCAAAAACTTAAAGAAGCAAATTTATAAAATAAGCTAGGGGGAACAACTTTAACAAAAGCACTATGGTCTGTAACTCAAAGATAAGCTCTAAAAGAGCTTCTCAATAAGCTGTTACAGAAACTAAGGCTTTGGGCTTATTTTCACTTAAACAGCTATAAAATGCTCAAATTAAGCTCAATTCTAAAAAGGAAAAGTAATCTAGATAGCTTATGATGTGCTTAATCTAAAGATGCTAAGAAATCTAATCTAGAAGTACTTTAAAACAACTAAAATTGAGCATGAACTAATCAAACTCAGAAAATAAGCAAGAACTCAAATTCCAAAATAAGCTAAAAACTTTTAAAAAGCTAAACTAGACTCTAAAACTTAAAGAACTTATTAAACTACTTATGATTCATCTATATAGGCTATAAAATCTAGATTCATTAGCTAAATTAACAAATTAAAATTCTACTTAAGTTCCTACTGTTTTTGATTTTTTTATGTTTTTGAAAGACTTTTGACAGCAAAAATAAGCTGGGTAAATAAGCTAGAAAAGGAGATTTAAATCCTAATCTATATTAAGCTACAACTAGATTATAAGTTGCTAAAAGATAAGCTATAAAATCCTACAATTACTGGCTTAAATTGTGGTTTGAATATCAGCAGTACTAACTAACTTAGTACTGCTGGTACAATTGGCAGCTAAATTGAACTAGGAAAGTAAGCTAGAAAATGCTAACTAAGATTAAATCTATAATAAGCTATAACTAGACTTAATCCTACTTGAATTTAAGCACCTAAATCTTTCTTAACTTTAACTAAAAATTAAGCCAAAGGTAGCAGTACAAACTGTGACAGCAGTACTAACTTTTTAGTTAGTACTGGTGCACTTTGCACAAATGCAAACCAAGAGTGCAGGTTTCCTAAGGGAAATCCTGCACTAAGACACACTCAAATAGAGTGTATAAACAAAATTCAAGCAAGATCTAAGCCTTGGAGGGCTTAGATCAACAATTGCACAAGTGAAATTCAAAGAAAATTTCCCCTGGTGCTGGCATCAACATAATAAGCCATAACTATTGAAAATTTTGAATTCTAACTTATAAAAACTAAATGAAAACTAATTTTAAATGAAGACTTAGCTGAATCAAGCAAATAGCACTAATGAAATTGACTTTTAGAGGTCAAAGTGCACTAAACCAAACACCCCTTTAATATAATGACAAGTTTGAGAAAAGCTCTTTAAGAGAAATCTAATGAACAAGTACTGAATACCAGATAAAAACTAGCTTAAAATAAACTTAATTAACAAAACTTAACAGCTAAATAAGCATTAATCTAAGATCTATACTACTTTACTATATTTTTGGTTTTTTAGAGGTTTTTAAGACAATAATATGAAAATCTATGATTTAAACTAAGAAAATTGAAAACAGATAAACAACTAAGATGATTTAGCTAGATAAAACTCAAATAAGCACTAATAAGCAAAGAGAATAAGCAAATAAGCAGATCTAAGTATAGAAAGCAATGAGATTACTATTTAAAGCTAGAATTAAAGGAAATGAAAGAGAAACTTACAAACTCCTCTAGCTAAACAAGAGGACCAATTAAGGCAGCTACAAGCTCCCTAGCTTATTAGATAAGCTGGGGTAAAGTCCTTGGGATCTCTTCCAATATAAGATCCCCTTCCAAAAAGCTCATTTCCAATAAGGTCCATAATCAATGTAAGTTTAAACTGATTTAAGGTTTAAGTAAGATTAATTCTGAATTCAATAATCAGCTTATAGACTGAAAGAGCTTTAAATGAGCTTATTAGCTTATTTAGACGACTTAGCTTATTAAGAGAGCTTATGAAAAAGAAACTTGGAGAGATTAAGAAAAACTGAATTTCATTAAAAGAAAACTTGCTTACAATACTTTTAAAGGAAAATTACAAGATTAAAACATTATTAAGCTAAGAATTAAAATTTAAGCTACACTAATTAAAACTATGACTAGATCTAGATATCTTGTGTGTGAGAAGTGGGGCTCTATTTATAGCCTGCCTTGGATCCTTCTAGCCCTCTTGCAACTACACCAAGCATAAAATGTGCGATATAATAATATACAGTGTGAAATTAGGGTTGACTCTATAAAGCAGTAAAGATAGAATGAGAGAATTGTTAAACTCAAGGTTTTGCAGGTTTATAAAAGATTTACAACTTTCTAAGTGTTGTACAAGTTTTATTTTCAAAAATACTTAAAATTTTCAAGTTTTCCTGTAACTGGGAGATTGACGCCGTCAGGGATATCATGACCCCGTCACAAGTGTCACAGTGACGGCGTCGCGGGTAAATTGTGACGCCGTCTTCACACTCTGTGAAAACTCATTTTTCGTTTTTGATGAAAAAATTCCTGCACTCATTTTTATAAGTTATTTTCTGTACAAAATGCTGCAAAACAACCTGAGAATTAATAATTCAATCATATGACTCGAAACTGACGCGAATTAATCTTAACAATTTATTTCAAATGTTTGAATTTGGTTCTAAAACCGGATATTTCCCCTACACTTATTTTGTTGTAAAATACCTTTGAATGCAAATAAGACGAAGTTACAAACTGTTGGATCCCACTCTAGATAGATCTTTACTGCCTGTTAAGGATGGTGATTAACCTATGTAATCACAAGAGAGACTCTTGCTTTGAAAAGATAATGTCTACGCGGAATATAGACACAACTAATAAGAAGAACAAGACTAATAAAAACTAAAAGATCCTTCTATGGATTTCTATTAATTAACAAGGAGAAATGTGTTTTTCTGGATCGCTCCATTTCCCTAAGCCGTAGGTTCTCTTTATAGTGGAGAAACCCTAATCAGCATTTACTAAAAATGTGTGAGATTGATATGCATGAATATCTTCCTTATTTAGCTCATGCATATCCACATCTCTAACTAACTAAAATCTTATCCTGGAATAACTATTTGACTTTACCAGGACTAAGTATTCTACTAGTAGGAACTAAACTTAGCCTACCAGGACTAACTATGATAATAACCTTACCAGCAGGAACTACATACCTGCCAGTAGGAACTACTACTCTACCAGTAGGAACTACATACCTACTAGTAGAAACTAAGTATTACAATTATTCCTAACAATCCTCCCCTAAATTGGAAGTTAACTATGTTAATTTCCAGTTTCTAGATAGATCTTCAAACTTGAACCTTGAGGATTGAAATATGAACTTTACAGCAACATCCAATCTGCTTGAGTCTTGACTTGAACACACGAAACTTCTGCACATATCCGGATTTCTTCATACAAACACCTTCAAGAGACTAATGATGATGAGCATAGAACATTGAGCAGATCTTGTGTCAAGCAGATTGGTCTTCATAGCCTTGGAACCGAACATCAAAAGCATTGTTGAACTTGAACATCAAAAGGCAGCAACATTGAAGAAGCAACAGGAAAACTTGAACCAGCAACAGACTTTGGAACCA